>VNWX01000428.1:0-22386 GCA_009869905.1 Ceratophysella communis | reverse complement strand
AGCTTCGCTCCGCCACTTGGGCTTGGGAGCTGGAGGTTTGGGAGCTGGGAGCTAGGGAGCCAACTTCTCGATGCCCAATTCTTGGCGCGAATTACGACTTATACTTGGTACACGGTGTAGATAAAGTAATTTGTAGCTAGATGCAAATGTGAGTTTCGTTTCCGCACGTTGCAATTGCAAGTCCCAAGCGAGCGAGCATAGGTAATCTTTAAAATAGTTTTACCCAGTAGTGGTCCCTGCATTTCAACGAGGAGAAATAGCGATAACGATTATCCTTGCAAAATTTTCACAGCTAATTAACTTTTTTTAATGCAGCAAGCAAAATGTAGTATTGGAAGTAAATGTAATTGTATTGGCTAGCTTCACTTTCATATGATCTATTGAATTATAAGCTACAAAAATTTATTATAAGCCTTCATACAGTAATTCCGGTTTGTTGAAGCCTTTTTTCTCAAGAATGTAAACACGTAACAGTTAACAGTAAATTCAACTCCCCTCCCCGACCGACAACTTGTGACATATAATCCTAAAAGCAACAGCAAATCCATAGCATTTGCCTGCCTTGTCGCTACAACAAATTCAAGTATATAATGTCAGTCATCTTTCATCTTAACTTATCTAGAACGAATTTAAAACAGGTGCAATTTTAATTAACTACAAATAAGAAGAGTTTTGAAGACTCCAGCACAGGTGTCAGGGACAATGGTCGTTTCGTGATCACCAAATGCGTATTTACTTCACACCACCTCCAAAAAAAGCTCGAATAATTATTTGCTACGGTGTTGCAGTTACATGACATGTTGACACAACTATAAATAAATCTAAGACTTGGCTTAGACATACAATTTTGTGAGCTGTAATGAAAGGCTTGGCTCATGACGGGTAAATTACTCGTTTTAGCTTAATGGTAAAACTTTATTATTTTAATACGCGAACGCTGTCGACAATCAGTCTTGAAGATCATTTATGATGTCAATTTATTTTTAAATCAGATGAAAGACGAAAGAGTTTTTTTTTTTAAAAAATCGAATGGTTTGGAGTAACTAACATTTAAAGAAATAGTAATTCATATCGGATAAAATAGCATATCTATTTATCAGAATTGCGGGGGTTTCGTTGTTTTGCAAATCAAGGCTTCATTGTCCTCATTGGCATTTTTCGGGTCAGGAAATATCGAAACAAATAANTCAGAATTGCGGGGGTTTCGTTGTTTTGCAAATCAAGGCTTCATTGTCCTCATTGGCATTTTTCGGGTCAGGAAATATCGAAACAAATAAGAACAAGAACTTGAGACAAATTTATAGTTGAATCCGAATTCCATTCGAAAGCGGATATAAATAGAAAATTGGTTATATATCTATTTTGCACAAAGAAAAAAGTAGTTTGAACTAGACTAGAATAAAATCTAACCTCGGCAGTAAATAATCGCATTCGAAATCTGCTTAAAATTGTCTTCGCTTTGGATTGCCAGTCGGAAGGCTTTTAAATTTGTTAAAATAGTTAACTGAGAATTCTGCTGTATTTGCCTTAAATTTGAATGTTCTTTACTGTACAGGTGTGACATTAAAAATCGCACTACGCTTTCCAGCTACTATTTTTAAAGCCCTGTCTTTTCTCAAGATCTGCTATTAAACGAGGATCCAAATCTCAGACCCCACAGAGCTAATCAGAAAACCTAGCCTAATGAATCTTTCTCCATAACGACTTCGAAGGCGCGCTGGGATACAGAATGCTATGCAGCATTCTAAATTAGTTCTAGATTTATGGCAAAGCCGTCGCCTGTTGACAGGCTCACTATATCAATAGCCTATTTATAAACAGAAGAATCTTCTGTGTGTTTTTGTTTTTTCAGCAAGGTCGACGAGGACATGGAATTAAAAATGCCGTAATGCACTCATCTTCACTTCCATTCCACTTCAGTAGTTCACGGTTTCTTTGTCATCAGCCCTAAGAAAATGATAACAGCATGAGATATGGAGCACGAGTGTTGTCTCAAGCGGAACAAATAGTAGCAGCAGCGCTAGCGGCGACATTACTATCAGACAGGGTTGCAAAAACATATCGGTTTTTTGTACTTGGTACTACAAACTATATAATTTGGCGAACTCTGCTAACAACAAGCTTTGGCAGTATCAGAAAAAAATCAGTAAATTACCTCAGTTTTAATTTCAAGGCATTATCACCGGAATAACTGTGGATGTTCGAAACACTCGGTCACATACGCATATTATATTTTGATTGAATTTAAATGGT
This sequence comes from Ceratophysella communis, assembly GCA_009869905.1. Classification (NCBI taxonomy): domain Eukaryota; kingdom Metazoa; phylum Arthropoda; class Collembola; order Poduromorpha; family Hypogastruridae; genus Ceratophysella; species Ceratophysella communis. The sequence goes on along the minus strand of VNWX01000428.1, from coordinate 20,133 downwards.
GAAATCCACGGTTCTTTAAATATCCTATTTGGACTGTCCAACCCTGCTGCAGACGCTCAATTTTCTTAGCTTTAGCATCGCAGATAGTATTCGTTTCGGAATATTCGTTCTAGATGAAATCCGCTACTAGCATCGGTGTTCAAGTGATTGAGATCCGAATCTGATTTGGGTCCAGGGCTATGATTCCTTAGCTCGATACCAAGCAAGAAGACGGCCAAGACCACATTCCAGAACTCATTTCAATTATAGTATTTTATTCAAGTCGTAGCGTGTCGTCTGGCGCCTACACAAACTTCTATAAATTACACGGAGCTAATTGCTATTTGGTTTAGTCGCCATCAGCATCTTACCAGAGGACCACATATATTACACGAAACAAATAATTTTAACGTCCAGTGCCCAACACATAACAAATCACAGTCGTGCTTTGTATAAACACTAATCTTAAGTTTAAGTTCTGGTTTGGCAAGCATTTACGTCTCCACACTCCGTGTTGAGAATGGTCAGTTTGGAATTTCTTCAGATTTAATACAATAAATTGTTGTAGCTTAACTTTATTTAAAAGAGAAAAATTAAAACAAAAATTTGATTTCTTATACAAAATGCAAAATATGTATGTTTTGATTAAATTTGAATCAAACTAATTATAATATAGTTACGGGTTAATTACTAAATTTGTTAATTTCAATTTTAGGAGGACAAAATGAAAAGAGAAGCCAAAACAAGTGAGAATTTTATATCCAGCACTTGTATTATTTCCATTTATATTTTTAACCTAATATGTTTGCCTATGATTGATTAGTGATGGAAACACTGTTCAAAGAATATGATACCCTGGGATCTGGCGCAATTACTCCGGAAGCAATGCGGAAGATTGTGGAAATCGTTGTCTATAATTTTAATTCAGCTGAGGAACTAGAGATCGTAATGGAAGATTATGTGAAAGGTAACTCTACAGTGCTTATAAGCTAGTTTTAAATATTACTATCTACTTATTGTTAGATAAAAACAGTAGTTCATACTCGGAGTTTGTGCATTTATCTAGATCAGAAGTACGTTGTCAAAAATCCAAAGTCCAAACTAATGGAACTTTGTGTCCGTAAGTTAATTTCTGTTAAAACGCTATACCCAAATACATAGACTTTTAAATGAAATTTTAACTTTAATTCGATGAAAAATTACAAGGAAATTTTTATTCAATTTTCTAGAGAAAAATGCTATTGACTTTCCATCCGCTTTGGCTATTGTTGCAAGATTTCTGACGAAGAGTGAACGCAGAAGTTCAGATGCATTTGCTGGAAAAGGCTTGATTTCGTTTACAGACTTACCAAGCTCAGATGCACTCAATACCAGAAGAAGATCTTCGGCTGGAAAACATCGCGTCTTCTAAATTTATTCTACAGATTGCTTGTCTGTTTCTCGTATTCTCAAGTGGGTTTTATTAATTATTCAATTATATAGCGGAGGTATTTACGTTAACACTACCTAAGCTAATCTGCAAGAAAGTATTTACAAAACAGCACTTATTTTAAGCCAATAAAATTTTATAAAGATGAAAACAACGAATCTTTAGTCGATGTACCTAATTATTTATTTTAAATTACGGGAACGGGAAGTAACGATTCTAGAATATAATCATGTCTACGGTTGGTTGAGGAAATTTCTGGGTTCAGCTTCAGAGTTCCGTAACTGTTGCGTCATCTTTGCAATTGAATAATGAGTTTGACAGCCTGATTTTGGACATCGTAAGCAAGGAATAAGATCTCCTTTTCTGTTTTTACGAAGGGCTTCTCTCAGTTCCGCTCCGCAAACGATGCCATCACGGATTTTTGTGTATTTTGGAACGACGTTCGTAGTGTTGAGCGCTTCGTCTAGAAAAAAAATACATGGCACAATGTCAGGTCTTGTTGGAGAAATCGTTGTCCACGCTACGTTTCTTAAATATCGTAATTCATGCAGTTTCGTTCCCATATGCATTCGCATTTGTTCGGCGTTCTTAGTTTTTCAAACAGATACGCAGCTCGTTCACTGTTCTAAAGGTTCATGTTTTTTTTACGCGGGTCGTGTATTTGCATGATTGCGAGATGTCTATGGTTAAAATTTTTTTAAATGGAATACGGATCCGTGGTTACAGCTTCAAATTGGTTTAGATTATGATTACTTTCAAAATCAATTGATTATCTAGTGCTGCAATCTGCGATCCTTAATCTGCTGCGTTTAAAATACCAACTTGTATTGATTACCTACCTACTCAATATTTGGGAAATTTTTGATTACGATTAGATGTGTTATTTATGTATAATTGATCATTATACAATTACTTATAGCAGCGTAATCAAACTCAGAATTACTGAAATGAGGCATATATACAAAGTATCAAAATTTATATATTTCAAGATTTCAACATAAGCATTTGAACATACAATAACAGTAAACTGTGCTAAATTAAAATCAATCAAATATTTTCTCGAAATTACAGCATGGAGTAAACAAACTACCAGCTAAAGATAAGTTTAATTGTAGCTAATTTCTTGAATTAATTATTCTACAAAACTACACAATGGTTAAAATAGAGCAATTGAAATTACAAATTACGCCTGCGAGGTCATAAATCTTCCGACCGTAGCTGAATATAACGCTCAAATGGAACCCGACATGTTTAATTTTCAGCTTGTTTCTTTATTTCAGCTCGCTTGCAGTTGCGGCTTTGGTTTAGTACAAGTAGTGAAGCTCAGAAATTGAACTCTGAAGTTCAATGTTAGTACGTACAAATAGATATAGATATACACATTTCGTTATCTCTCCTGTTGGACATTCACCTTTCCCTTTCCTCTCAATTTTGACTTTGAGAACCTACAGACATTGCAATAAAAGCAGTCCAGCAGAGAACATCTCCCGACTTTCGGCTCCAGCCCTATTATTAGTTTTTCGATCATTTTTGGAATAGTAGGGTCACCGCTCATAAAATATTCACGACAAGTTGGAAGGGTCGAATTTTGTAATTGGCGATGCCAATTATTGGTCCGTGATTACAACAGAACACTTGGTTTTTTCCGCTTCTCTTTTCGGACTTTTATTTTGTGGCTTAAGTACTCCTGATATCTTTCAGGGTGCGTTCTCTGGAATTATAAAAGTAGAATTATTGTCATACACGGACTTATAATTAGGCAAATACTTAGGCATTACGGCGATAATTTCGAAAATTTCTATTACTGAAAGAGCTGGTACTGTCATTAAAGCTAAAGCTAAGAGTAATTTATCCATGCTTATCAATTTTAATCAATTTACCCCAACCCTCATCCCTTCAGCCTAGCCAATTACTGATTTCGGCGTTGCTAAGCACAGCAAAGCCTCCCTTGACTTCAACACACTACACTATGGTGGATGAGGATGAGACTATAATAAATTGTAATACTTACTTTTAAATGAGAGATGAAGTTTGACGATGGATGCTTATACCCTTCGAGCACTTTGTGTGGTACGCAAAACCTACATTTTGCTCTGATTTTCATGCCTTGTATTTTAGAATGAACCGAAACAACTTCAAAAAATGTCCCATCAAGGATCCTTGGTAATTCTGTTGCTTCCTTCTTCGTAGTGTCACTACTGGAATTCCTATCTGAGATTTCTGTATTAGCTGGACCCGGTAAGACCTCCAGTTGACCGGTACCAGATGGACTAGAATGAACTCGTTGGTAAACGGGATCCAACACTGTCAGTGTCCTCGTATCATCAGAGAAAGTCCAAGTTTCTAAATTAAATCACGGAAGATGGATGACGTTGACGATGTACCAAACCAAGTACAATATGCGGCTATTGAAGCCTACTGAATGACGGAATACCTCTTATCGATACCACATTCACATTCCAACACAATTTCCAGAGATGTCAATGATTTAAAGATTTTGTAATCGATTAAGTACCAATCACTACAGCTTACATTTATGACAATGGCCATATAAAAAAGTATAAGATTGTTTAATCGCTGAAATCTGTAAATATAATACTTTTACTTTTATGTGTTGCGTTATAAATAAATGTATTGCGCAAACAAACCAGACTAATATTTTAAGCCACTTCAGCTTCATTGTTTATTCCAGGGCGCCGAGGTAGGAAGGGTCGTATTGTGTGTTTGGCGGTAGGTAGGTCAGTGATTGGGATTACCGGAGCAGTTGTTGAGTTACGTTTCTTTGATTTCTGTTCATGCACATGCACTTTTATTTTGTGGCTTATGTACTCCTGATACTTTTCCGGGTGCGTTCTCTACAAGTTTAGGAAGTTAAGCATACTGTGATACAATCTCTGTAATCTCAATGGTTTTAATTATTAAAGGAATCATCAAGCTCCAGATTTTTAAATAATGCTTAAAATATTGAATTGATTATTTCATTACGATATATTATGGTAGAACTGCGGTTTCCCCCCTTTACATTTAAGTAATTATAATTTCGTAGGTAGTCTAAAAATATATATCCAGCCTGAAAAATCAATAAATTGCTAGATATATATGTATAATGTGTATAAGTAACCTGTAGTCCGATTACAAATAATCAAAATCATTGACATCTCTGAAAATAGAGAACGTAGCACCTACTAAATTTTCCGGAACGATGCACGTAAACTCGATGACTTTTCCACAAGTACTTCAATGTTATGCATTGAATGATACGTTTCGTTTTCCAAAGAGTTGATAGCATTCATTTATTCATTTACAATAAAAGCCATTGATGGGTATGCACGCGGTATTTCGCTGCGAATCGAAATTTCGATAGTCGGGGTCCCGAACCTGAACCAGATAGGTAATCTTACTACATAGAATACTGCATGTGACCAAATAATAGCAGTCCTTAATAATTTCGAACTTTGACAACACAGCAGCAAAAAAAAACTCCATTTTGCTCTTATGGGCATGTGATTTTATTCTTTACATGCAACAAAACAGCGTGTATTATATTAAATTTAAAAAATTGAACAAAATTAGAAAATTAAGAAAGTGTAGCGTTACTAATACACAAAATAGGCCTCCAGAAGCTAAAGTGTCGTCACTGTCATGGCACTCGTATTCGTATTAGGTTCTTCGAAGTTGCAATATCTGGTTCATCTTTTCGTGCAAACTCATTGCTCCTCAATATTCCCTAATTTTGACTTTGATTTTCGTCCCCCGCCGGGTAGCCTCATTCTCCTGACACCCGATTCACCTGCACGTACAATATTTTAAAAATAATTAGGCGAACGTCTATCTCGATTTAATTAGAATAATTGTCTAACTCAATAGTAGTTATGGGTGTAAAGAAATAGTTAACGTATTACCTGCTTCTTGTTGACTCCTATATTCAGCTTCCCTAATTATCCATCTTTTAATCTGAGCACGATCAACTCCATGAATTTTACTAGCTTTATTGACACTCGTTTCATTAGCAAACTTAATAATATTTAATTTAGTTTGAGCAGAAAATCCACGTCTTCTCTTTTGACTTTCTGCATCTGAGAAACGAAACAATGAAAGACAATGCGTAGGAAGGAAGGCTGTGAAATCGTTCTTATTAGAGGTATGGATTCCAGCATATATGCGAACTGTCTAATTGGTCATGAAACAGATATGTAATTGTAGGTAGAATCCTGGTCACATCTCACGTGACAGTTCTATTGATGGATATGATTATAGTTAAGATTTAGGCGAAGTATATCACTCACTCATTAGTTTAAAGACACTGAATCTGATCCTGATAAATAACTAGAATGGATGAATGGCTAAAAACAAGCCATAGAGATGCTATTATTTGGAAAAATACAGTATGTCGTTGTCGTTCATAATACTTCGAACCCGAGTAATGACCCGAGTATGCAGTCATAATTAAAGAAGGATTTTAATTTAAATGCACCAGAATTTAAAGAAAGTTATTTTTGCTTACGTGCGTCATTGTCAGGCGTGGTTGACAATCCCGTTAAATTCAAAGAAGATGAGTTAGGATTGTCTTGTACTCCCGTATTTTGAGATCCTGTAGCAACTTCAATTTCACTTTGGTCAGGAAAGTCAGACTGTCCCACTATATAATGACAATATATACGCTTTAAGAAACTTTTTCATGAATGAATACATTGAACAGGAAAAATAGTTTGGGCCAGGTAACAAAACAGGTAAGTTAACTTTATACCGTAGAATCTAAAGGGTCCAGGTTATGTTACATAAAAAACACACTTTGAATCCGGCATATGCTTAATGAACAAGCATACACTTAATTCAATTATTAATGGGTAGCATACATATTGCAATAATTTTAAAATTACTGAATTTACCAAAATCAAAATCAATCCTTCCAGCTCGATTATCTTCATCATCGTATTCACACTTCATTTGTATCTCAAGCTGGTTTCCTGGTTGGTCTGCAGTGTCTGAGCCATCGTCCGTAGCATTAGGATTTTTTTCATGGCCTAAGGGATCCGTAGTTTCAACTAAAAACGTTAAGGAGCAGTTGATTATGTCAATTAAAGTAAATTCATGTTTGGAGATTGAAATTAAAGCTTAAAGAATCAGCGGTTGCACTCACCATTTTGAGTTTTATTGTGTTTCGGAATGTTTCTTCCAGACTTTCTTTGCCTCCGAAGAGAGCTCTTGGATTTCTTTCGACTTGGTCCAGCACTGAGATCATCCCCGGAAGTGTAATCTGGATCAGACAAGTTCTCCTCATTTTCGTAGTCAAAGTCGTCAAGGCTTGCTTGAACTTCGGTGGAAAAATTCATAGAAAGTTCCAGAGGCCGCCAGTTTTGGACTATTCATCCAGTGTCCAAGAAGAACATTGTATAAATTTTGCTCTCGATCAAGAAGTTTTTTCTGAACGGATACTTGCTCTGCAGAATTAGTGTAAACATGTCATTAATTATTAATGGGTACATAGGCTAAGCAAAAAATGCTCCATGTATTAAAGCTTTAATTGAAGTTTAAACTAAATTATTTTTTTTATCGAACTATATATACTGTACTAACCATTTCGAGTGGTCAAGATTTGTTGCATAATTTCCAGCTTCATGTTGACTTCAGAGCGAAATGTGCTCAATGCATTCTCGAGCATGTCTACCTTTTCCAATTGTGACATGTTGGAAGTGGAAGTAGGCGTTTGGGTATTTTTCAATCGTCGTTTCATGTTTCGGAGATGATGGCTCAAATTATCCGCCATTTTAACACCGATCGGGTGGTCCGTGACAGTAACCAAAGTTTCAAGCCAAAAGCCGTGATTGCTAAATTGAAGAAAATAAAGCATTGATTCACTCTAAATTAATACAACGCAAAAATGTTAAATTTGCTAGCAAATCACCGCACCGATATCCTCTGTCAGCGGCAAATTGAGTGGATGACAGATGAAAATGAAAGATAAATTATCCCAAGTTACCGAGATTCCTAGATACCCAAATACCTTCTATTCGATCAGCTTGTTTGGTGTTGTCAGTTGTCAATCAAGTTGTCATAAGCTTGTGATGATGACAGCCAAGGGCAAATTCAGCGATTTTTGATTGTTCTTCTTCGTGTAAAAAAAAAAGAAACGGAAGCAAAAGCCACGGGATTTCAAAGACGCAGTGTTTAGACGCTTGAACTTTCTCCAGAATTTCTCCAATGGATATACCTAGCTCTTACATTTTTCGCGTCTACATCTACGTAATTCAGAATCGTTGTTGTTCCAGCGTTCTGCGTATTATTGGGTTGCTTTTTAGTTTTCAGTATATCCTGGTAATTCCAAAGCATTTTTATCAGCACTTTAGCCCAATATATGTAGAAATGTTAGTAGTTAGAATGTTTATAGAGATCAAGAATAGGCAGCCAACCCCGTGTGGAAATCGAAATCAATTAATACTTTTGTTAGTGCGGAGCTTTTGTATCCAAAAAATATTAAAAATTACATTTATTCCAATGTATTACTAAAGTTACTCATCATAGCTCAGACCAGAATATACTATGTACATTTAAGCGAAAAGTTACTGCTTAAATGGTAAAAAAATCCTGAAATCTATAACGACTTATTTTTAAATCTACTTTATGTATTAGATGAATTTTCTCTAGACAATATTGGGTTATGTTATCTAATACTGATATTTTGGTTACTTTAAGTGTTGATTATACTGACAATGAGTTTCAGTCCGATCCGATTTGGTTATTGTTGTACCGAATCCGGCCGGATCCGGACTCCGGTCCGGACGCATTTAGCCAGAAAAACATTCTACTCTAGGGTCTCTCTAGGGTACTCTACTCATATACAAATTCACGTTACAATGAGTTTCAGTCCGATCCGATTTGGTTATTGTTGTACCGAATCCGGCCGGATCCGGACTCCGGTCCGGACGCATTTAGCCAGAAAAACATTCTACTCTAGGGTCTCTCTATCTCTAGGGTACTCTACTCATATACAAATTCACGTGATCTATTTTTTTTTTAGCAAATTAGGTTTTATAAAATTAAAAACATATTATTTATGAGATCCTTGAAATCGAGCTATTTATCAGGAACAGGAGAAGCCAATGGGTCTATTGCTGGATGTTGTGGTTCCAGAAAAAAATCTTGAAAAATCGAAGCTTGATCGACTGAAACTGCTAGGTTCGCATCTTTGCATCTGTTGTGTTGTCTTCGTAATTGAACAATATGACTGACAGCCTCTTTTAGGACATCGATAACACGGAATAATATTCCCTTTTCTATTTTTACGCGTAGCTTCTCTCAGTTCAGTGCCACAAACAACGCCTGCACGGACTGACGTACATCTTGGCAAAGCGTTGGTTGTATTCAGCGTGTTTATCTGCAAACACAATAAGCACATCAGAAGGCTACAAAAGCTGACTTGAGTAATATTGTTAAGGTTCCAAAATTATTTCAGGCGGACATACTAGAACCAGCGGCATAGGTCAAATCCTCTGGAAGTGTGTGCCAAGTGCATGAGATTAAAGCTTCCGTTTTGTTCGATGTTGTCTTGATATCGCTCTGAAGATTGAATTAATAAATATGAATTTACTAATACAAGAAAAGGTATTCCAAGCCATTTACATACTGACGAACTTACGAAATTTAATAGCAGCAGAAACCTGGGCAGCAATATCATCGACTTCACAATTCATTTGTACCTCAACCGGCAGATTGTATGCTTCTGCTTCTGGGTCATCCTGGTCATTACTCTGATCTGTAAAAGTATCGTGATGGTCTGTCCCCACATGTCCGGTCGTTTCGATATCAACTATAAGAAGAAACGAAATGGTTGAATAATGAACCAGACCCATGAAGTAATTTCTAATTTGCCAGGCTTGGTTTTGGCGCATTCTGCGCAATAAAAACCTTCTGATAATTTTTGATTATATTTTGCCGTGTGTTACCATTTTGTCCATCATTTCGTATCGAGGCCTTAGACTTCCGTTGCCTTCTGAGCAAGCTCTTTGATTTCTTCGGAAAGGGTTCAGATTCACCCTCGGAGCAATCATAACTCGCTTCCAAATAACCTGGTTCCGTTTTAATTACTACATTTCCAAAATCAGTTTCTTCATGCCGTTGAGTGAAATCGGGATCGGAGTCTTGTTCTGTTTGATTTGACGAGGTTCCCCACTTCCCAAGCAATGTGTCATACAACGCCTGCTCTTGGGCCAGTAGTTCCTTCTGGACAGCCACTTGCTCTGTAATTAAATTAAATGTCCTCGAAACTTTACTAGCAAATTAACGACTACCTATATAACTTTCTGATTGATTTCAAATAAGTATATAGATTTAAAATAGATTGATTTTAAAAAACTATACCGTTTCGCGTTGTCAATATTTGCTGTAAGATTTTTAACTTCGCATCGACTTCAGAACGAAATTCATTCAAAGTCTTTTCCAGCTTGTCTACTTTTTTCTCAGCAGCAGTCATGGTCATGGTTTCAGTATTTCGGTTAACCTCGTGCAACCGCCGCTTTCGAACTTCACTAAGCGTCTCAGCCATTTTTGATTAGGCAATCAAGAAAGATTGGAAAATTGCCTGCCTGAAATTAGAATGAAGACTTAAAGAATCCCGAAACACCACAATCGACAACTATTCAAAGCAATGTTTTTAACTGATTTAACCCACTGCAGGGTACAGTTCTTACAAATTTACAACTTAATAATTATTGAATTCTTGCTCTTTACCGACAAGTTTTAGCTCTGAATACAAAATCTGTCACAAATTTCGGGGTTTTCGGTTCAAGCCAACGCAACGCAGCGTTTAGGAGCAAGCATTTTTGTTACAACCGCGTCGTTTTTCAACTGAATTTATTAAATTTGAGCAATTAAATCGAAGCTTAATTTTATTACAACATAGTTTCTGGACCTTAGAATCTGATTAGCTATCATGGTTCAATCACTATATTTTCAGAATCGCAATAAATTATTTATAAAACCAATATTAGAGCATTTTACTTCTCTTTTACAGATAATCTACAGATAAGCAAAATAGAAAAAAAAACAGTCACGTTTTTCAAATAACTAAATGATCATATATGTATTATGCTGGTTTAAATTAATAAAACCACCACCGTCTGATCCAAAATGCTAAATACTTGGCTAGCTGGTGCAGGATTTATATGATAATACTATACTATATTCCGATAAGTTTTGTAAATAGCCATTGTCCAATATAGACGAAAATATTCAACTGACAAGTTGTATATTGTAAATCGCTAAAACATTAAGTTCAGCAATATATTAGCTCATTTTAATACTTTTTATATCCTTTTCAAATAAATCGTTTGAATCAAGGGCGTATCTAGTATAGGGCTAACTGGGGCTGAAGCCCCCCCTCGAAATGTTGGCCAAAATGTGAAGTTTTATATAATTTTAAAAAATTTTCTCCTGCGGCGCTATTTTCTTTCTTTCAAGCTATTAAATACTTTTCGACTCCAATCTTTTTTTATTGGAATTCAGGATTTATAGCCAAAAACGAGCAAAATCTCGTTAAAATGCTAAAAAATGTCGCCTGCGGCGCCTTTCTTGCCGAAAATTAGGCCGTTTTCGGGTTTTCAAACTCAAAAACGTTGAAAACCGCTCCAGAAAATCAATAAATATCCTACAACTAAAAACAGATTTTTCGTTAGTTTCGAGAAATAATATTAGCCCACCCCGAAATCGTACGCTAGATACTCCCCTGGTTTGAATAACGCTAAAATTGAGTTAGAGAGCATTTCGACTTTAAACATTTGACTGGTACACTGTAATTTGCAATATCATCTGAAGCATTACTGTTTTATAGATTCTACACCACCACGGTATCACATGCTTAAATGAGCGGGTACGTACCTTACACGGCAATCGGGAATCTGCAAAATATTATTATGTCCATATATGGTCATGCTGGGGCATATTACAGAGCAAATAAGAATAGTTTTCCACAGACGGCTGAGTCCACCCAACGCCAGGTAATTTTTTGCGAATCGACGACGCTTGACTCTCTGCGAGGCCATCCAATTAGAACCAGCAGGGTTTTGGCCTGTGCTTATATATAATGCCCATAATTACATGAGATGAAGGGCAAACAAAGTTATTCGCCTGGGAAACGGACTTCAATTCCTCGTTCATCCTTCGAATTTGACTTTCAGTATGACAGTTGCCGTGATTCAAGCAACTAGTCTAGGATAATTCTGGAGTTGAAATACTTTTTCAACACTTAATTGCCTAAAAGCGCATTCGAAAGTTTTGTCATTGCTGAAATTTATTTTCTGGACACTGGATTAACAATGGAGAAGCCGCACAGTATTCCGGATTCACGGAAAAGGAAGCAAGCAAATTCCAATATCAATAGCCGTTCAGATTGGCAGTCTGATTTTTCCACAATTCAAGAAGCTAATAAGCATTTGCTTGAGACCAGAAAGTTCTGTGATATAGCATTTGTACTTGAAGACAATCAAAGAATCAATGCGCACAAATTTATTTTAATGACACGTTCCTCCGTTTTCGAAACAATGCTGGACAGATGGAACCCTGCAAATTCAGAAATTCATGTTCCTGAAACAACGTTTTCAGCATTCAATGCATTTTTATTGGTAAATAAGAATCAGGTTACGTCAATTTAAGCTTTTGAATTGAAAGTGTGCTATACAGTATTCTCCACATTAATCTTGATTTTTTATTCCAGTTTCTCTACACAAATGAATTTGTCGTTCAAATAGAAGACGCACTGGAAGTGATATATTTAGCACATAAATACAACGTAACCGGTCTATTTGACAGTTGCTGTCAATTACTAAAATCCGCTATAAGCGAAGAAAACGTTATCGAAATATATCAAGTTGCACAAATTCTAGATCAAGTCGAGTTGAAAGAAATCGCATTCGAATTTATTCTGAGGTGCGTGCAGTTTATGTGCTATTTACCTGTATTTCATGTCTCTTTATATGTATTTATGTTGACTAAATTAAAATTTTTGTAGAAATGCGACCTCTGTGCTTCAGGATCATGTTTCTGCTACAACAACGATTGATACTTTAATGGCTGTTTTAAGTTCTGAGAAACTGAATGCTGATGAAATTGTTGTATTCCAAGCTGTTATTAGGTAAGTGCGCAAGTAACCAAATCATAGCGGTCACGGTCAATCCGTTTTATTCCACTTAACTTTCAGTTTCAATACATTACCTACAAGTACATGAGCTTTTTTCAAAACTTTTCATTCTTTTACAGATGGGCGCATTTGATTTGCCAAGAACAGAGTGTCCATGCAACTTCTCGAAATAAACGCATCATAGCTGAAAAAATAGTCCCGTTAATTCGTTTCCCTCTACTATCACTGGATGTTTTTACTGAACAAGTAATCAACAAGCATCATGGATTTCTAGATGAGCAGGAAACCATGAATTTATTAGAATTCATCAGTTCAGAGAAAAAGACTAAGTATGTAGCAAAAAGCAACTCGATATTAAAAGAGCGGAAAAATTACTAAAATGAACAATTAAGTTAATTCGAAATTTAATCCCATTTGCGTTTACAGGGCTATGCAAATGCAACTTAATTTTAACTGCAATCAACGCGTTCCTAGACGACTGTACAGCGTCATGCCTATTTATGATGAAATGAATCAAATTTGTGATTCAGAACTTCGTTCCGAAGGATCAACATTTCAGTAAGAAATCAAATAATCAAAATTATTATTCAATGTTTGCCAAGAAACCTGCCGGCTATGTTCAAGAATTAAATGCTTTTAAATCTTATCACAAATAGGTTTACTTTTGACGCCGATGTATACGTAACAGCCTTGGAATTGAATCCAGACCATGTCAATCACCATTTTCTGAGAGACGTTAAAGCAAAATTAATTGCTTCCAAAGGAAATGGAAGCATTCACCCCGTCAGCTTTGTCCAAATTGTTCGAATACCCAAGATCTTATCAGGTGAAAATTTAAATAAGTGCAGTACATTTGATGTCGACTTGGGAAAATCCAGAATTAAAACTTTGGAAATGGATCCAATCCGGGTTTCCTTTGATTGGCCTGTGAAAATATCTGCTAATAAAAACTACAAGGTTTTTATAACGGTAAATATGTTTTTTTATTCTAATTATTTTAACTTAAATTCATAGAATACAATTTTAAAAAAATTATATTTTATATTTCAGAACGCTAGATTTAAAAATTCGTCAGGAAATACTTTCACCGGGAAGTCAGGTGTAGCTATTCATACGAGCAGAACAAAACGCACATTATGCACATTTCAATTCACGTCCTGGGTCGGAGATCAAATGGAGCGTGAAGGAATCATTTCAAAAATTCATTTTACGACTTAATTATCCTACTTATGAACAAACTTATATGATTTGCAAGGTTATCTTTCCTAATTTACAGCTTATTTTCAGAAGAAATCGAATTATTAAAACTTTTAGTAGTTAGATACTTGCATTTTTTAAGAGCTGAATTCGAAGTTTAGAAACTCCAAAAACATACTAATTATTATTCGATTCAACCAAAGCTTTCTAGCAAATTACGAGTGACTTGACTATACCGTCGAAAAGGTATTGAAACAGTAACTTTGACAAAAATAAATATGCATAGTATAAGACAATACTCGTAGCAGGCCTGGAACTCTACACTGTACGTCAGTGATTTAAAAGTTTTAAGTTTCAGAACAGGCAGTGAGTTTTTATAAAATTAAAAAAAACATGTATTTATTATAGGTTACCTTACGTTCACATGTACCATAAGTCTCATACACCATTGTAGGTCAGACAGAAATAAAATCAGAACAAGACTTTGGAAATTATTTAGTTTTAGAAAAAAGTTTTAGGTCGAAAATGCTGTCATACTTTATAATTGAGAATTCCAAGATCCTTACATATACTACCTACTTACTATCTATCAGCCTCTTCGTTTATTACCACTTTTACTGTTCAAATGTATTACTATTAGGAAGAGTACTGCGATTGCGACCAGGAAGCAAACTATACAGAGAGCAATGGAACAATATGGCGATTTTCTACTGGCATGCACTGTTAGGACGTCCTGTTTAGCTGCCATCTGCAATTAAAGCAAATTGCTGAATAAAAGATAAGGTGATGTCGAAGAGAGCTGACTGGGTTAAACCAAACTTACACAAACCAGTGCTACGGAAAGGCAAAGACATTTTTCCACAGGTGTGACAGATCTATGCTCCGAAAATACAAGTGACGCATCATACTTCCTTAGGTCAGGAATTTGAATTTTGCAAATGTGTCTAGGACTCGTATTTTCATATCTGGATATCTGTAGTTTCATGAAGGCAAAATTAATGCATTTTTCATAAATGACTACTGTAACCTGTAACAGTAATTTTTGGAAAACTCGTACCACAAGATCTCTTGGACTCATAAATTTCACGGAATATTTTCGTCGCTCGTAGGAATCTGTTATTCGAACGGAATTCGGTGCGTCGGCACGAAAGCTCAAATTCCCAATAACTTGTTTCCGATGAATAACTTTGACCTTGCCCTGAAAAAAATTAATTCGTTTAATAATAACTCAAGATTAATCCTTAATGGTAATGGTAGACGACATTATACCCGTGTAACATTTGAGATCAATAGGAACACTTCTCCATCAACATTTTGAAATCTGATATGTGTAAATCCAGTAGGTGATTTATCTATTTTACCCTTTCCGAGCAGGCTTTGCACGGACGGTACGCAATCTCGAATATAAAATCTCGAATGGTTAGGGCCTGAAATTTTAAACAAATTTATTAGCTAAAGTATAGCATTATTCACTAAATCCTTGAGCCCACTATTTTTACGCACTTGTTAGGTCATCATGAATTCGAAATACATTTGGGAAGTCAAGCATAATTTGGTCAAGCGTAGCAATGGCAATCTCAGGATTATTCGTTTGATTAGGCGACGGTGCGGTCGGCTGGATTACTGAAGATGAGACGGAAGAGGATGCTGCACCGGGTGAAATAATCGGAAGAAGTTGAATTTCATCTTCGGGTTTCGAATTCGGGTTGTGACTCCGAGGTTTATCTTCAATCATAGGAATTAATTCATGATATGCTGGTGGGGGTTCGTCTTCCTGGTCCATGTTGTTAACCCGGCGGAATTCGGTCTAATCAATTCAGCCAAATTAATTTTGAATAACAATTAAAAGAATTACATAAAAATATAGGTAGTATATTTTAAAGCAATTTACCTAACAAAGGCCTTTTGAATAATAATCCTCGATAAAATTTTCTTCCAATGAATAAGTTTTGTGTCTAGTCCCAATCGATTTTTTCTAAAAAGCAATCCTTAATATATATCGACGGTTTTACTTACAGACGTGTTGAAATTGGAAGGAATTGTGAGCCGACTGTAACAGAAAGTGACTGATTACGAGTATAGGCAGCTTCAGAGCTTATAAATAAATACTTCACGGTCTTTTTTATATCAATTCTTGTAATAAGGAATAATATGATCTTAGGTTAGTAATTGTATAAAGTGTATTCCAATTTAGCGGGGACTCTTCTTTATTTATTACATTCCGTCAGACGGGAAAGGATTACGTAATATCCACACACAACATAAATACATGCATGGGCTCATCATGTGTAGTGTGTAGGGTGTAATGTAGGTAAGTAAGTAGGTACATCGTTTCTGTCTGTGTAAAAAAGGCTTATTGTTGAAAGTTAAAACGAACTTCCGTTGACCCTATTGTTACAAGAAAATCAGTCAGATACCACCAACACAAAATTCTGCATGGTATCCTCAAGTGATTGAGTGCATACTCTCTGGTTGAACTGGTTGTGTGTTGTGTGTATTGTGTATAGATCGAATATCGAAACTGCTTTTCATATAGCTCGTTAGCGTCTTAGAATCAACCAAATATTTTAAGGACATTTTTCCATTTATTTATTCACTCAAAAGAATTTCTTTTCCGATATTTACTTCTGCACACGAATTTTTGTTTGGGACGGGCTTAGGCATCATCATTACAGGATTTTACAGACTGTGAATTCGGCTTCAATTTTATGGATAATATCCCCCTGAGCGCGATTCCTATTCTCATTAGCGATATGCAATACATTATTGAATAAATGTAAAAAATTCTACAAAAAGCTGAAGAGTAAAGTTTAAAAAAAGATTTTGTCCGTAAAATATTTTTGTTTAAATCACTGCAAATAGTACCAAAATCGGTTTTCACGAGTCGCAAGCGTCAGTGGTCCGTACTTTAGTCACTACAATTTGTATTTCGGGCTGAAAAATCGGGTCCCGCTCTGGAAATACGAATTCTTGACTCTTAAATTGGGAGCACATTTTTTCCAAATCAAAAATTTTCTGTTCTAAATCAAAACATTTGTGCTGCTAAAATTTGGTTTTAAATATTGGTGTTTGTTAATCTGCAACTTATAACTTGTGAGGAAGGTGCTAGTTCTGCCTATTCTCCGCTTTATAATTAACTATGGCCCAACGAGCACAGGTATATTTTGCTGGCCTACAATTTGTGATTTAAATACCTTACACCTTAATTCATAATTTATAGATGAACTCATACCTTTCAGTTTTAGGCACACACCGATTTCAGTAAATAATCATTAATGCTGATAATTGATGCAGGTTTTGGCGGTGTATAAAGCCCTTCATCGAACTCGTCAGCGTGTCTTTGTTGACGATACCAGCGCTTTGAATTGTAAGCAATAAGCAATTCCCAACTAAACATATTTAAATTATGAATTCGTATTAACAATGAGACTGCGAAATTGTTGAAAGGGGTAAAGGGTACGTCTGTTTTGTTTCGATGAAAACCAGCTAATATTTTGATATTCCACCTATTGTTCTATGCTATTAGATGTTCGACAGAAGATCAAAGAAGAGTTTATGAAATTTCGGAATTTGGAAGACGCGACTGAAATATCGAAGTTAATTAAAATTGCAAAGGAGTCCGAAGAAATTCTTGCTAACAAAGTCGTCCAAGCTAAAGAAGTTAGACCCAATGTATATCGTAAGTTTTACTACTATAAAGAATATCCAGGAAAATTAGCCCGGTAGACTTGTAATAAAATTGTGTAAATATATTTTTGAACCTTTTAGAATTACGCTCAGAACACCTTCAAGCAAAATGTACGAACGCCCGGGAGACTTGTGCAAATTGTACCTGCTCGTAACCCCGGAACCGGACTCCAGATTCATGTGCTCGGATAAGTATCACTACAAAGAAGCAATATTAACGCTCTACTAGACAGAAGCATTTTAGTATTGTCTAGTCACTTTAATTGTACATACCAATTACTATTAACCATTTTCGCTGAATCACGCTAAATTTCAAGTTAATATTTGATCACACATTATTGCTGTGAAACACTGAATCTGTGAAAACATAATATATACGCACTCGGTGGTTTTCTAAAGAGATGTTCCACGTTTCTTGCTGATTTATTAGAACTTTCTAAACCCCAAGCCCAAGCTAATTCTACTCCCAAGGTTTTAAACTATTTGGGTTACCACAGAATTTTAATAAAGGAATTCCTAGTTATGGATTTTGGATCTAACAATACTACAGGGATTTGACGCAAAATATCATCTCAGCCGATATACAAAATATTGAGTTTCTGACAATATTACACATCGGCGTCAGGGGTCAATGTCATTTTCTATGGTCTAATAAGTAATTGCCTGTTAAATTTTATTAGTTCGTCTTGAACTGCTTGTATGTGGAATTATAGAATAGATTTTGATATCGCGAGAGTATACAATGTGCAGCAGTCAGCAGAATTTGATCGACGTTGCATCACTTCCAATTCCAATCTAATTGTAATGATAATAACTGCTAGATGCTTAGTCAACCATTTTTTTTCACTCAGGAAGTTTATCATTGTATGTATTACAATTGTAAGTTGCGAGTCGGTTGGTCGATATTTCTTGGAATTGATTCTCCTCTCGATAGAGTAATTTCTTTGCCGGGTGATGGTCGTTAATTTCTCGGGATATAAACTTACGTCATATTCTGTTCAACTTTAAACTGATATTCCCCTCGTGCATTTATACAGCTATACGTTTTCCTGGTATTCTTAACTCTCGTAAAATAATACTGTAGCTGTAGGAAGACCACAGGATATGTGAAATTCGTTTTGGACATCGGGAGGAGTTCAAATACTAAGCTTGTCCGGGAATCGTATTACTGTGGCTTTCGTTGATGCTTCTGGTACGAAACAATAGACCATTATATTTCTATTGGAATTTTCAGACTGCACGGCTTTTCGTCGGGTGATTACTTGTGCAATTACTCAGTATCATTAGTTCATGCACTACAGATTTTATTTTGAAAAAGACCATATCTCGAGTCAATACGTAGTGAATAAAAATGATGTCCGCTGTAGCCATGGAACGGATTCGGAGAAGCCTATTAGGTCTTGCTGCCGTTGAACTAGCGGTAAGTTGATTTCTGGACTTATGACCTGACTTGCGGTCAAATTATCAGCACGTTGTGAATTGTGAAAACAAAAACTAAATCCCAAAAGTTACTTGGTACTTGTCTAATGGTTTTGTTGCATGGTTTCCGGTATTTGTTTTATTGAAATCAACAGGCACACATCATGGCACTGCTTGGCCAGTTTGTCTTCAATCGATACATGTTTGGCCTTTCATTGATTTACTATCCTATTGGTAATCCGAAATACCTAAATATTCCGGTTTAATATAAATAGTACTCAAAAACGGGTAGTCTCTATTGGAATTGGAAGTACCCAGCCCAATAAAGGTTTTGATTATTGTTTAAAGGGAAAGCTATAGTGGAGAGCATTGGCATTGCTTCCACAGTTGTTCTCGGAATTGGTGCTTGGCTAGTAAGTATTTCTAATCAAATACAAAATTGTTTAAGCCATCAACCCCTTTTAATTGAAACTTATTCTAAAATTCAACTTTATCCATAGCTAATTTTAAAACCGCTGAAACCCGTTTAAATTTGTTAACATGTAAAAAAAAAATCTTTACAGAAACACGACATGGTTATCTTCAGCTACATGATCATTGGAGCTATTAATCTGATTGCTCACCTCATTTGTTCAGCCTACATGCTCAAGTACATGCTTCGATTTTTGGGATTAAATTTGGGTCAAATGCAAGGCTTTATTTATCCGACTATCGCCACCTTCTTGCTTCTTCTCCTCAACGTGGGCACTGCCATTTTTTACATCGTCCAAGACACTGAGGTGCCTATCACAGAAGAAGACCCAAATTCGTTTCCATTACCTTCAGACGAGCAGCGACAGCCTGACAATCTTGAAGAACAGCCATCCACTTCAGCAGCAGCCATTGCTGCAGCAGCTCAAGAAGCTGTCTAAGATCTGAAATATATTTGGCGTACGCATGTATTTGTATTCAAGCAATAAGTGCATGTCTTGGTTTACAATTCGTTTTAAAGCTGTTGAACTGTTTTTTAAAAACTATATGACCAGTAGGAAATACAAACAACCCTAATAAAATGAAGTATGTATATTTCAATAATTCTACGAAAAATACTTGGACTCCAACTTCTGTTGCACGTTAAATAGGTACCGTTCCTTCTGCAAGCCAAATTTAAGACAGCTTATTTATGTTTCACTAGACTGATTCCCGATCGTTGATCGGATTCTCGGCTCGCATGAACCGGAACAAAAATGAATTGCATCAAAAACATTGCAATCCGTAACATCAAGTTGGTTCTAGGTGTGTATGAGTCGGA
>VNWX01000427.1:0-22396 GCA_009869905.1 Ceratophysella communis | reverse complement strand
TTACTTCGAACATTGAAGGTATCGAGTCGGTAAACAACATATGGAGCCGCCCTGTATTTTCCAACTCTGCTATAGTATGCGGCCCAGAACGCTTGCTATAGTATGCGGCCCAGAAATCTTGCCATAGTATGCGGCTTAGGAAATCTTGCTATAGTATGCGGCCCGTGATCACCGGGCCGCATACTATACCAGTACCGTCGGACCATATTAAAACGTAAGATGCGTTGAAACAAATGCACATGTAAATTATTGAACATAATTATTAGGTAATTATAGATTTTTCTTACATTTCCAAATAACGCGAGTCCAATAAGAAAAATACTTGAAATGGGATTCACAACGCCAAGTCGATTCATTATTATGGCAAATAAATTGCAAATCAGCAAAGCCAACGAAGTACTCTCAGATCGCCACAAATATTAACCCAAATTAGCAAAACTGCAATGTATTTTAATTGTCAAAATAGCAATCTACTAAACGAAGTTGAAGTTTAGACCGAGTCTACGTGTTCTTCCCGCATGCAATGACAGCTTGAGCATGTGATTTGTTTTGAACGAACTCTTCTGGTGAGGCTGAGCTGAATGCAGAAACAGGTGAATCCCTCTATATCGTGCTTTTTTACAGCAAGAGGCAGGCACTCGTATTTTTGTATTGACGACGGTGAAACGCGCAGCAGGCAAAACTCAAAAACAAAAAATTCCAAATAGAAATTGGAGGTGGATTCCACAATTGGTTTGTCTGGCTGGCGCATATTGAACATTGAATTGTCAATTGTTATTATTTCGAAGACGTCCCCAAGAGTATCTATTGTTATTCTTCGTGACCCAGGATTGACCCCTCTTGCGTGCGATTCGGGAATGGAGCCGGGGACAACAAGGTGTTGTAATCAAAGGTCAGGAATCTCTTTTAACATTTAACTTGTGGTATGAAGCTTGTTGATAATTCGACATACGACATTTATTTTGACACAGAACTGCGGTTAACGGCTAACGGGTTGGAAAATAAAGTCAAATTAGAAGAGTTCAAATTCCAGCGGACTTGGAGTTCAGAATGGATCACAAACCTCTGGTCACATGTAAGTTCAGTGAAGTAAGGTTAAAAAGCCCAAGAATTAGCTTTAAGTGTTTTGCGGTTCACGCAAGCTTTAAGACATAATGGCGTGTGTCGCGTGGTGCGTGGGTTAAAACATAAAAACAAATATGTCGTAAGTACCATTGATAAATTAATTCGGCCAATACTCAAGCAAATATTCTTGGATTCACATTTACCGTGAATGTGTTACGCATTGCCGTAACCATAATATTCGTAAGCCCTAACAACTAACAAGCATACGTCAGAAGATAAAGATTACGTGGTGCTACTGGCGTTTGAAGCTTATGATAATGACCACTTATTGCTTGTCGACTTATCAAAATTCATTTCGTGTTTATTTTATAGACGCTGGAGATGTCAACGTATTCCAGTCTGCAGTTCCATCACTGCAAAAAGGAATGGGGGCTGAAGCCGTGGAATGGAAACGGGCATATGGACGAACGACAAAACATGTCCATCTCCATCCTAGATTCATTCCATTTGAGCCTGATCTTCTTTCTGCTAACAATGCTTCGCAAACGATTGCAGAAGATGCTGCTTCCGGAATCTCAAAGGACCCACCGGTTCTTACCACGCTTCTCGATCAGCCCATGCTTCATACCTACTGGACGGAGTGTGCCGTAAGTTAACATGTTATACTACAGTTCACTGCCATTGTTCTGCGATTTATCGTTAACCTTTGATCCTTTATTGTATAGGACGTGGAAGTGTATCGATCCACGACGAAGGATTCCATCCAGACGTGGCTGAACTATGTGAAAGGCTGTAATGTACGAGACTGGCTAATTATCCTAGTGGAAATTCCTGACAATAAGAAAACGAAACAATTGCTTCCTCGAAGCTCGGTTCTCGATAGAATTAAGAACGACTTTGCTCAGAAGCAATTGGAGCGGTGTATTTGTCTTTCGGATCCAACAAAGCTGGATTCCAAGAGTGCGGAGTCTCTGCATACAATGCTTCATCGGTTGAGACAACTTCTGCTGGCATCATATAGTAAAACGCTAACAAAATTCGAAGAGAATATGAGAGCTCAGAGGGAGAAGAGAACTGAAGCTGGTTGGAACTTCTGTCACTACTTTCTGCTGCAGGTAGTCATTCGTTAACTTCACCGTTAATCTGTATCAAGAAAATAATCGAAATTGAAATGAAAACTTAAAGAATTTGTTTCCGCAGGAGGAACTAGCGTTCGTGCTGGAAATGTTGGAAGTTTATGATGAAGCCTTGGTCCAGTATGACGAACTTGATGCGCTTTTTACACAATTTGTGCTCAACTCGCATCTTACCGGTATGCAGCTATCAAAGTTTTGAATTCAAATGCACTTGCCGGTGGCGATACAATACTACTGGCAGGATGGGATGACCTATCTATGACCAGAGCTAATCGAGTTCGATTTAATCCGGATTACCTAATCGAATCTGTACTTTTCCTTCACAGACACGCCACAATGGCTGCTCTCATTTCAACGCTCAGGAGACACTTGGCCAGCTTTATCTCTAACCTCTTCTAATGGAATATCACTCAAAACCCGAGAAGATATCCGAACCTCAGCCGTGTCACTACTAAGTTTCCGAAATTACTTGTTCGCTCGTCAGGCATCTCTTCTAGTGAAGCAGAGACGAGTCAATGAATTGGCTCAGAGGTCCCTTGGCTTCCTGCACAACTGCATCAATGAATTGTCCATTCTGGATGTTACATTCACAGAAGAGGGGTCAACAAGTTGCTGGGTCTTTGCTTCATGTCTGGAAATACTTCGTACGATTTGTGGTCATGGAGTAGGAACTCCGCTCAATTCCGGTGGAAGTGCAACTAATGGGAATTTGCCGAATAAGACGGACAAGACAAAAACTGGGAAAGAACGAAGCAATACGAGTGATAATAATGCAATGTCTGCCTCAGATTTTTCAGTACATACAGCCAGCTTATGGGATTATGCCAGAGAAAAGGTACCAGTTCCGTTTTCCATAGCATGTCGAAGTCGAATTAGATTAAAGTATGTTCAATTGATTTTAATTAATTCTTTGTTTGCTATTCAGTTATACGACCTCGGAAAACTCGGCGGTCTCCTGCCCAAGAGTCAAACGAAGAGTGACTATCTTCACAAAGTCATAAGCTTAGCAGCTGGACTTTCTTCTTTCCAAGAAACGTCGGAGACGAGTAATAATAATTCCAATGGTGGTCCACAAACTCGTCCAGACGATCCGGCCACATCTTTACCTGCAGAAGAAGAGCCACACACTATTACGCCAATTGAGAAATTAAAGAATGCTCTCTCGTCCAAAGAACAGTTTGAAACGCATTATTTGGTAAGCCAAACGCCAATACTACGACACGACCCTAGAAATGCTAATGTGTTGATCCTCCTAATCTGAATCTGGTAATTTCGCAGGAGCTATGTGAACTGGCAATGGGAACCTACAAGCACATTGGACGAATCAGATCGGCCCGAAAAGTAGGCCTAGACCTGGCGGATTATTACATGGACGCTAACGAGTTCCACAAAGCTATTGTGTTCCTAACTGATGCTCTGAAGACATTCCGTGATGACAAATGGAATCTCTTGGTGGTAGAGGCCTTGCTGAAATTAGCTCGGTGCTATCAGGCTATCAACGAAATGGATAGGTATATTCGAACTTGCAGTCAACTCGCTTGCTGCGAAGGCATGAGTGCGGAGAAGAGGGAAGAATACTTTGATGAAATGATGAAGTGTTTAGAAAATACTGAAAATCGAGGTAATATTTCAGTCAGCTTAATTTCAATTTAAATAATCCACAAATTCGGCTCCCAATGGACAAAAATTATGTTGGACACTTTTAGTATTAAGTATTTTCGTTTAATAACCATTTACTTTATATCAAATAGAACACGTCGTCCTCTCCTCAACAGAAGACACTTTCGACATTTCCTCCCTGAAAGTTGACACAGTTGGAAAAATTAATCTTGATTCATGTGATGTCAACGTGACATTCGTCCTAAACTCAAAACTCCCAAAAGCAATCCACACCTCGAAAATCCAAGTGGCTATTCTACACTGCGACCCTTCGCATGACCATCATTCTGTTCAAAACAAAGCACAGTCTCAAGAACATCAGAACCTGTATCAAAATCTGTCAAGTGCCTCATTCTCCTCGACAGTGTTTGGCAGTAATACTCAAAACAGCAGCAGTGCAAAGGGTGGAGGTTCGAGAAGATCAAGTAAAGAGTTATCCAGAGGTTTGAAAGCAGATGCTGGAACTGAGAGGCATAAATTAGAACGTAAGGAAAGTGTTAATCCCTCGACTTGTGAAGATGAAGACGTCTGTCTGAGCCTCAATAGCGAGATTAACCTGAGCAATATTAGACTCGAATTGGGACAAAGCTTTGATACGAAGCAGGACAGGACAATTCAAGCCGGGAAGCTTTTGTGCCATAATCCTCATCATGCTCTCAGGTTAGTTGCTTGACAGTCACACCAAGTACAAGCATTCCCAAGTCCCAAGTATCCAATTCTAACGAATTTGTTCTAAATCTAAATCAATTTATCGCTGTTGTTTACAGACGGAAGGATAGTCAAGCCAAAGGCGAAACTTTAGTTTTGAAGACTGACTTTAGCGTGGCAGCCAAGGCTACTGACATTATCATCAATCCTGGACCCAATACGATTACTCTTCATGCAAAGGTAATTGTTTCTATTATAAATAACCTCATTTCGTCAATGAAAAGCGTATTTACATTTTCATACGTATTTCTTTTGAATTTGAACAGGTTCTATCGCCAGGATCATTTAGACTCGGTCAAGTCTCAATTAGTTTGAAACAGTTTGAGCTAGTCTCTCCAAGAATGGGATGCCGCTATAAATTCAATATTGAGAAAGTACCTGGAACTATTCAGTTGGCAACTGGAGACGAGAATCTCAGCCTAATTGCAGGAATTGAGCAGATTATTACGCTGTCTGTGTTTACGGGAAGTAATCAAATTGATTATGTAAGTATATAGTCCTGAATTTCCCCATATATGTTTCGTAAGCGAATCAAATGCAGGCTGTTAGTGTTAAATGTTTTTTCATTAATTCTATAGGGAATGTTTCTGAACGTGAGAGCATCTTTGGGCCTTCAAGTCAGACTTCACGAGAATTCCCCACTGTGCTCTGAAGTGGCGATAGAACTCCCGACAACGAAATCATTCTGTTCTACACAAATTCAGTTGCGTGTGAAAGCGGAACTTGGGCCACAGAAGGATAATTCGGTGATTGAGCATAAGGTAACTTTATGCAATAGCAGAATCAAAAGATTATAAAATATGTGCAATCAAAACTTTGGAAGTACATGAATTTTAATTCTGTGCTTTATTCTAGCTTATGGCCAAGAATCCATGGACATCTGAAGAAACGAAGTTGCCGATTGTATTTATTCCTCCATTCATGTCCTCCTACAAACTTCACACGACTTTAGGATGTCGGAAGTTTGTGCAAGTCAATCTTCACGGCCTGAGTGACTCCAGCTTCCATCTTTCCAGCCATCAACTATTGATTCAAGGGAATATGTCACAAAACATTCCTTTGGTAGCCTTGAATCCGAGATCGCAGGAGCTGGTCAGTAGGATTTCCCTACAGAGTCCTAATTTAAAATACTTGCAAAAACTAATGAGTGAGTTCCTTACTTTCAGACGTTGACCACCGGTCAAGTAGCTTCGTACATGTGGGAAGTTGGGGTCAAGGATTATCAGGATGATAACTCTATCCGATTTGAATTCTCGATTGCATTTTCGCCAAGCCCAACTCATCCGCCGGAGCTATATAAATACTATTTCTGTCTGCAGAGGTTCAAGGTAGGTGCTAAAAACCACTATTATCCTCATTTATATGAAGTTAACTTACAAAATTACAATATGTATACTATACTAATTGAATACTGTATTTCTCCAGACAAACTACGAGATCAAATCCAGGATAGAACCTCACAAAAATTCAGAGTTTTGTCGTGTTGGAAATATGTGTTCCATGCTGATTGAGATTATGAAGATGGATATGAGTCTGACAGACGCGGAGAATTCGCTCATGTATGAAGTTCGGGCTGATCAGCACATGTGGGCGATATGTGGCAGAACTTCGGGTAAGGAGTACAATCAAAGCATAAGTTAATACTGGCAAATTATTCTGACTGAATTAAATCACTGATACTTGTGTGTAGGTGTGGTGTCCATGGAAGGATGTGAGCTTCAGCAAGTGAGCTTGGATGTTATGCCGATGAGTCCTGGGTTCTTACCGCTTCCAACAGTCTACCTCTCGAAATATATCCCAGCAGATCAGAAGGGTAACATAAATAGTACATCGTACATATTCTTATCCGATCTACTAAAAAATGCTCATCCCGCATTAAATGAATCTACTGTTTTCGATTTGCAGCCAGTAATTCCAGCGTTCCGAAGCTGGACCCCTTCCATTCTGGACAAGTTTTCAACCTTTGCAAAGGTGCACAAATGCACGTATTACCTCCACCGCAAACGGCAAGCTCTACACTTGGCAGTACTGGCGGAAGTGGTCCTCACATCGGAGTAGTGTCTGACACACATTTTTAACCGTATTGACATAAGTATTATCGTGTACTGTGCTATGCGTATCACTCAAAGAAAATAAGCTATCAGATTCTTTTTATTTTGTTGACTCCTCTATGGAAGGCTAGCTTAGTTTAGGTTAGGCAGCAAGCAATAATTTATGCAATTTATCATTTAGTCGTGAAATAGTGACGGAGAAACTTACGTACCTAGCCTCAGCGAGTGACCGTAGACATACCAGAACCCTGTTGATTATTGTTGACTTTATAATTCCATTACATGACGACTTAGACCCGGCCTATTCATATATGTTCAGAAAGAGCTTTATTCCTTGTGCTATAGTAGATTGACTCCGAATTATATGTAGTTGACTACCTACGCTGCTAGAAATAGAATTGAAACTTTAGAGACAGAAAACAAACGTACAATTTACCTGCTATTGCAATTAGCATTATTATTTGCTCGTTAGAGGAGAAATAGCATTCGATAGATTAGTGGAAATTCATCGAAGATAGGCGAGCTTCTGATCGCCGTACGTTATACCTAATATCAAATGTGAATGGAGAAATATGATCACAAATGTGCTATTCTGTAATACATTATTGTTCCGTCAGGTAGTAGTTAGACCGTAGATATTATAATTTAATTGATTATGCGATTATGCCCAGTAAGTTGATTATATCTATTACGTTAGGTATTATTATGTAAGCCGCCTTGGCCACTACTACTGGTATTAGGAAAATAATTAGGAGTATGAGGGCAAGCTATATGGTTTTAGAATTAGAAAGAGAGTAAATGGTGTTTGTCAAAGGAGACTTGATCTTGATGAGACGACATTATCTGAATTATTGGTTTTCCGGTGTTTTCGACAGTAGCTTGTAGTTTTGCATATTAGCGATTTTAGGCATTATACCTTTTAAGTCGAATGGTTTGCCTTAGGCAATGTTCGAAATGAGATCGATTGAGTATGCGATCAGCGTGAATCACATAATCGACTCGTAAAATACATCTCCGGACATTGATGAAGTGAGCCCACCTAGTTTTCTAATTGATGACCCACTAGATCATACATTGGCCATCTGTTTGCAAACGCTTATGACTAACGTGACATACCGCATTAAGGAACCGTATAATGATGGCTAGTCAAATAAGGGCGTGCCCGCAAGTATCTAATTTCAATTCAATTTCAAGCGATGGTAATGCCCAGCCGAAGAATTGTCTGCCAGTTCGTCTCCAGCATCTTAAGATGTTCAAACTAAATTTCAACCGCAAAGCCGAAGATGAACCAACAACAACGGACTCCGACATTACTTCGAAATCCACCCTTTTATCGAATGTCTGCTTCTGTTCCAAATTCTGGCCAATAATCGCCCTTACACAATTAATCGGAATCAACCCGTTTACCCTAACCCATGACAAATCTCAAAATGGCTGCCGACTTCATTTTCAACGTTGGTCCATTCCGAATTTCCTCAATTGGTCTGGAATTTGTTTCCACTTGTACAGCCTTTTTCTGAATCATTGGAATGGAACCCTGAGAAGTTATTTGGGAAGATTCTTTCATGGAACGGATCTCTATGTCTTTGCATTTCAGAGTTTGATGGTAAGCTTTGAAGTTTTCTTCATCATTGTTCTGGCAAGGCTACGACGGGATTCATTGGCAGAAGGATTCAATAAATTGTGTCAAGCATGGAATGAAATTCAAGTTTTGAAAAATGGAAACGAGCGGAATGTGCGAGGAAAGAGCCGAGTTTGGTCATGGATGTTGGTAGCAGTCATTCTGTTCAATGCATCGACTTATTTTGCAATCATGGGAGCCATGATGATTTCAAGATGCTTCACCCAAGCCACGATTATGACCTGTGACCATGTGACCTCCTTTTATTTCCTGGTCAAAAAAACGGCTCATGCTCTGACTCCGCTCTATCAACTAGGAGCACTTGGGATATTTGCAGCCGTTTGTCTTATCGCCCAGTCATTGCATCATGAGCTTGGACGAATTCTGAAATTCGGTCATTTGGACGCTGATGCCATTGATCAAGTGAGACGAATTCATGGGAAGATTTGCAAGTCTACAAGATATATTACGGATCATTTCGGAATGACGCTGCTTTGCATTACATCAACATCTATCGTGACCTTCGTTTCGATTGGCTACCTCGTCATTTTGACCCAAGAGGATGTGGTCACTTATGATCATGGAAATCTTGAGGTCACGTTTGGATTCTTCTATGTTCGATATTTTCAAATGTATCTGGCGGTTCTGTCAATTTTTCTGATTCTCGTTCCGGCTCAAATGGTCATGAATTCGGTAAGGCATTGTCGACACCACAATATTTTCGGAATCAAAACGGTCAAATTCAATGATCGTTTCTTTTTCTAGGTTTCCGCTGCAGCAGATGGCTTGTGCGAAGCGAGGCTCACTGACCTCGACCCGAAGACGCAGTTTCAGGTAGTGCCAGCTCGTTCTCAAGTTACATTGGCAGCGACGCTTGACCTAATCGCATGAATATTTCAAAATTCCAGGTATCCCTGCTGCTGCAAAAAGTGAAGCCCAGATCAGCTCTGCTAAGCGCCTGTAACATTACAAATATCGGGTTGACCTTCGTCGCTTCTGCTGTGACCAACGCTACAACGTATATTCTGGTACTTCTTCAGTTCAGACTAAGCCTGGAGACCGAATCGGGAATGGAACCCACAACCAGCTCTACAACTACCACTGGTCAACCGTACAATTTTACGGTACATGAATAGATGTATAACGAAGAAACAGACAATGTCGTCCTTTAATCCAATTTAGTCGAAATTTGGAGTAGAAAAATATTTTAGAATTTTGAATAAAGTAGAATCCATTGAAGTACTACTACAGAAGTGCTTGACCCATTTTGACCTTATCTCCTTTCCCTACGCGGAACTTGTAATGCTGTGGTATTTCAAAAATGAGAACAATGGTCGAGCCTAAATTGAATTCTCCGAAGTCCATGCCTTTCTTACATCTGTAGGGTTCTGTAAAGAGCTTCTCAATTTTTTTCTTATCATGCTTCCGCTTATTGGTCGCTAGCTCTTCATCCTTATATACCCGAATTGACCCAACGTTGGTGGCACCTGTGTAAATTATGAGTTTGGGTGAGTCATGAATACGAACGGTCAAAATTTTCAATGCGATGGTATGATGAAAAAATACCTACCAACAGGAGTCATAGAGAAGAAACCATACTTCCAATGACCCACATAAACAACCCTCTCATTGATCGTGAAAAGACCCTTGACCCACTCCGCCACATTCGGACTAACGCTCAGAAGCTCTCCACGAATATGTCGTCTGAAATTGACTCTCCAGTTGACCGGCGAATGGAAGCGATGATAATCTCCTGGAGCCAAGTAGATGACGATGTAGTAGAGAGCTGTTTCAGAATTAGGTTTCGACTTGATTATTTCGCTAGGAACAACCAGCTTCTGTTTCTGCTTTTTCTTATCAGCTTTCTGAGCTTTCTCCGCGGACTCCAAGAAGTGCACAGCTTTTCGATTCCAGGTCGGTGACCCGAGGAAATTGAACAGTTGGTAGTTTAAGCCTTTGACTTGCTCCAGTTCACCGTTATCTTCTACGACACCATGAACAAGCACTTTTCCATCGCAGGGTGAAACGACAGGGCTCCTGTGGTCAATGGGACGTGCACCTGGTTTCAGTTTCCGTCGAAATAGATCGCTGATATTGACGTAATCTTTGACATTTTCTCGTTCAGCTTCTGATAGATCGACGCCCCAAGTTTTGACGTACCTGAAAGTTGTAGAGAATTAAATTGTAGTATGCGAGAAGCGATATATAGCCTGAATAAATTACGGTGCAATTGATTAGCTTAACATACCAGGATACCATAGAACTACAAGTCCATTTCGGTGAATCCAAACTACAAACTCCTCCCCAAACACGTGAAACTGTTCTCCAGGGCAGAAGTCTATAAAATCGTGTTCTCCATGTTTTACCCTTGAAGGTCTTCTCGTTTTCAGGTGTTTCAGGTGAACTCGAATCGGAAAAAACTTCTTCAAACAGAAAACCTCTAGTGATTCCTGTGCCAATAACAAACGCGACAGGAATGACGTGAAGCGGGCGTAGTTTATTTCCGGATGACGACGACAATGGGCGAAAACCACGATTCGATATTAGGCGTTTGATGTTTCGAAGGGAAAACATTTGCTGACGCAGGGCAGTCCGGTTTGGTTAAGCTTAAGAATTTGCGTATAATTTTGAAGCATATCGCGGGTTGGAAGATCTGGAGAAAATTAGAAATATAGCAAATTAAAGCATTTTAAATTACGCTTAATCAATTTTAATAGTAACGAATTCGTATTAGCTGGATTACCTCATTAGAGATTCGGATTTTAATTTTGTATCGGGCATAAAGAGTCGAATAGATGAAATGAAAATAAAATCAAGTTAAAGATCTCAAAGGCCTTAAATTATTCGAATTCAAATAACCGCTAATTTCGTGAAACGCAAGGTGTGTAAAGTTGTGTCGCGTCAACACAACTTTACACACCTTGGTGAAACGCGAATAACGTTTTTTAAAACAACGCCCGGAATTCTCGTAGCAACTCTGCAGTGTACGTTTAATTGTAAGTAATGATTCTATATAGTAAATACAATGTAAGGCACAACGTACAACTGCACTACATAATATAATCTGGAAGCATTTTGCAATTAATATTTTACATGCTACATAACTTGAGCTCAACGATATATAGTATTTCTCTTGCATATTTCAGCATAACAGACAATTTAATTGATTGGAAACAGCAACAAGTCCAATAGTTACAGTTCAATTCATAATGCATAACAATGGTTTTACGAATGAGCAGCCCTCAGAAGGGTCTATAATTCGTGGTCGGAAGATTTTTAGTTTGAATCCGAGAGACCGAGGTCAATGATTGGAATGTTATCGGTCGCATTCAAGACTTTCACTGCATCTTCCCGCTCAGCTGGAGTCATGGATTCCGTAGACGTCGCAGACACGCTTGCACATTTCTTATCGGTTGACGCTTCGGAATCGGAATCACTGGAACTTGAACTAGAAGTCAAATCTGAACCAGAATCAGGGATCACACGATAGCCAGAAGCTGCACCAGTGACGGGAATAAACTTCAAGATACTTTGATAGTACTCGATGACTTTGAGCGGGGCAACGTCAGCAAGAACTTCGTTTAGAATGAATTCGACTTCTTCGTTTTCTGGATCATTTTCAGGACGGGATTTGTATAAAACCAAATAGAACAGATGTCCATACTTATTCGTTTGAAGTCCAAGGATGTGGTCCACCTCATAGCCTTTTCCCAGCAAGGTCTCTTCCTGCTTGTACTGTTTCGTATTGAAATAAATCATTACAAATATCGATGCTTGAATTGAAACCTTTAAAATACATATTGAATATGAATGTCCAGTAATTCATGTTATTTCAAATCAAAGCCAGCTCACCTTAAATTCGTCAGACTCAGACGGTTCTGGAGATTTCGGCTTTGAAGGGGCTCGTAGCTCCTTATTCTTAGCTTTCTTCTTCTTGGCCGGGATTGCTTCATCCGAAATCCCAAAATTAATTCCAATATCGGTGAAAGTCCGGGATTCAGGCTTCAATGAAGCGAGCTTTTGAGCTTCCTTCTTTGAGTTAAATTTTGCAACCATACTACCAAGACTGGTTGTCTGGGGCTTGGTTTTGAAACTAGCCAAGTTCGTTGATGCGTTGCTGCTGTTGGCTGTCATTGTTTTTCTGGTAGTTCCTACAAGTCAAAGACAAATAAATTTTATATTTTATGTGAATAATACCAAGATCGTAACGAGCGAAGTATTTCGACAGCTAAGAATTAGAACTTGTTAGAATTACAGCTTACCGAAATCCGATCTTCGCTTCCTTGGTTTATCAGGATTCTTTTTCGAAAAGGAGTATTTTCCACTTCCCTCTGATTTCCGCACGTCCGCGTCTGTTGCGTTTCTTTGGTCCTTCTTGTGTGACAATGAACCTGCATTGCGAGAAGGTGTTGGCATTCTCTTAGAATCATCTTCATCCGAAGAACTGTCTGAGCATATGACATTAAGACGAGAATTGACATTCTTGGATTTCTCATTCTTTGCTTTCATCCGATCCTCGATCCACTTCTTCCGATTTTGCCAGTCCTCCAATTTCTTCTGTCGGTTTCGTTTTTCTTCTTTTTTGCGATCTTGGTATTCATAGAGAACGTTCTTGTCTATGATATTCTCTTCCGGTTCCCAAGTATTTTCGGAACTGCAATAAGCACAAGCGAGTTGTCAATTATTGAAATGGAGATTGGGTGAAAATCGAAAGTGTTTCAGCCTTCATATTCATAAGTCATGCATGACTAGTGAGTGAATGAATATATTCTACGAACCTGGGGTAATTCTTCCATTTAATCTCATATTTTTTTATTCCGCCAATTATGCGACAGTCTACAATGCGTTCCACGGTGTAGACATCAGCATCGTCTTCCGCCTCGTCAATTCCTCCAAAAGGACCCTCAGAAATTTCGGGTTTGTGGTCGTCTGAAGAACTCGAGCTCGACATGATTCACTGTTTGACTTGCCGTGTTGCCGTGTTACCGGACTTCTTCCGGGCACCGCTGCTGTAATAAATCAAAATCAAGCAATTAACGATCACCGGTCACTCTAAGCCACAATAGGTTACCAGGTGTAACGAGATATGAGTGACCTCTATCCCCAGCAGAGCAGACCAATACAGACAGACAAAAAGGTGACCACAGACAGACAGAAGACGTTGTACGTTGTAGTCGGACATCGTTGAAATGTACGTACACAAGCTTTTTGTGACCCCCTCCACGCGATACGGTGTAAGGGTACAGGTGGTTACAATGTGTAATGTGTGTTATTGTGTATTGTAACTACTTCCATTTCCATGTTTTATAACGTACAAGTACAACGTACCAGTGTTTACAATTTACAATAAGGTGGTTACAACAAAATTATGGTTTTCGGTATCTACTGTATCGCGCCAAGCAAATACATACAACATAGCATTGAATGAATTTGGGAGGTGGTTACAAATTACAAATAAAATAAATCTGTACTTTTCACGTTTTCACCGATGACCCAAGTTCTGTGGAAGAACTGCAGCCACCTACCTGTGATTTTCCTGGAACTCCAGGCTAGTGGCTGGCAATGGTGACCGAAGGTACGATGACCGATGAGTCGCAGAGAACAGAAACTGACGAGTGACCTATTATGACGATTTTTTAATGAAAACGAAGCACAAATTCGGTATGGTTGATGGTATGAAAGTATAAAAGAGACACCTCCTCTCGTCTCATATCATCCCTAAAGCTCTGGATGGATGATTCGGAGCTGACGCATGCGTGCTCCTATTTACGCATAACTCGTCGCTCAAGGCAGGCGAAAGCGACGGTTTTCTCTGCTTTCTCCTGCTCTGGATTTCTTATTCCTGTTTTCTCACTTCCTTTCAACTTTCACTTTCAGCTCAAATAGCAAAAAAGTATCAAAATTGACGCTAAACAAGCGAGGCTGCTTAACCGTACTGATTTTCACTATTGACGATGAAACCAGCGTTTGAAAAAGAACCTTAAAAGTTGAAATTAGTCATGTTGTAATTGGTTTGGTTGTTATGAATTATATGAATTTTAACCTACCAATTCGTGATTGTATTCTTTATACATAGTTATTTAGCTATTAGTTTGGATTAGAATTTTAACCAATTGGATTTATAGTTCTTGCGTAATTCCTTATAAAATAGACAGGAACATATGGAAATAAACAGGGACACACCGATAGATGCATAATATAGGCTTTGCTGCTGGATTTAACTGATCTTGAGTTTAAATACCTGTGGCTTTATTTTTCGATTTAATGCAAGTCAGGTATGTACTTACTTACTTCCTTCATTATACTTTACTTCCTCACTCCTACTTAGGTAGCTAATTTTACTTATTCTTATTACATTGCGTTTGAGCTTCCTATGACATGCATGCATTGTGCGTAAAATTACAGTATAAAATATGATTATCAATTAATTAAAATTTTGCAAAAAAGAGACGAGTTCAGGTCGCCTTGTAATCAGTCATGGTCATGGGCACTTGAATGTAATGGTCGAGTCAGTTGCCACTTCTGGACTTCTTCGGCTCATCTTCAGAGTTTTGAAACTTTCATGATGGTCATGTCAACATCGTATAAGCTGTCGTCCTGCTGCAGTGGTTTCGATTTCAAGCCCGACCCTCTCAATTCTTTGACAAAGGAGTTGACAATCCAAAAGCTGTATTCTCGGATAACAAAGGCTGCGACGTAAATAGGTATTGTTCGCCATTCCACGACTTGTAAGCAAATGGACGCCAGGAAGAATAGAACGCTGAGCACGAGGAGGCTTACGGTGTATATCAGCCAGAGTCGGAGTAATTTCTGGCTCTCCTGAAAAGGCAAGGTAAGTCAAGCATGATTAATTTTGTTAAAATTATCTGTTAATATTATTAGCAGTAGCAGTATTATATGGGTGATACATCTTTAGAAAATTATAACTCACTCGAATCGAATCACATAATTTATGCTTTAAATATTTCTCTTACAAAAAAACCTGGTTTCAAAAGTCTTATTCCTGAAATATGTCTCTTAAAATTAAATCTAAAACCACGGGTGTATTTGACCATTTAAGTTAAACTTCAGACAAAACTTTTAGGACGACTAATAATTTTGAAGACGCGAGAATAATCTACCCAATGATCTTTGTAATTTACCTTAACACTTCCCACGTAGAGCAAAATTCCAAGTCCGATTTTTTGAAACCAGTAGATAGTATTGAATACCAGGAAAACTCGTATCGAAACACCTGTAAACGGAACAAATAAAGTCTGTTAATTTCGTTCATAAATTAATTTGTGTATACCTACCTACATGAGAAAATTTTTTGATTTCATTTGTCCTTTACAAAGAATTCAAATGCAAGATCTGTCGCTTTTGTTTCTACTAAGGTACTGAACTTTATCAGGGAGGTTATGTTTTTAATTCTAATAGCGTTTTGCGTTCAAATGGATTTTCATTCGGTGCCTACTTGTAAGTTAATCAACTCAATTAACAACGAAACAGATGACAAATTTAGATCAGAAGTTTCTTCAGACAATAGATTTAGCTTATTTTAAAAAAAAGTTACGATGATTTCAGAGGTCAAAATACAAAGTACACAATAGGAAACTCCCAGGCGGCTCAAATTTGTATGTATTTTATCGTATGCAATGCATGTTTAAATTACAAAGCAGCCGGCTCTACTTGAGCGAGCGAGTGGGCAGGGCAAACTTAATTTTGTCTTGACTTTTTGGTCAAGAATACAATTTTTCGTGGGTTATACCTAGCTACTTAGTGTTGTTATATACTAATAGAACACTAACAAAACAATAGAGCTCACTTTCTAGTTTCCGGAAGTTGATATATTCAAGCAGGTACTCGGGGGGATTCTGAAGCGTCTCATTTAGAAAATGTTCCCGATGTATTTCAAACAGAATTACCAGTCCAATGCTGACCACGGTTGCGAATATTGAGAATATCTGTAGTGAGAGTCAACAAATTACGATGAGTGTTATAGGTTAGACTTCTCCCCAGGAAGTGCTGCGTCTTAATTAATTCTTACCGTATCAATTAATGCAGCTATTTTTGTTCCAGCTTTCAACGGAATGCACAACGTTGGGTTCAACATCGTGGAATTAAATTCTGAATAGACGCACGCAGCAGTCTCTTAACTCAAAACTTTCTAGGGTTGAACAATACGAATAGAACCGAGCTCAAAAGAACAATAGCACGTTCCAGGTCCAGGTTCCAGTAGCAAAGAGCAAGGCACCATGACCACTGAACTGATCTTGCTCTCACAGTTTCAAGGTCTCAACCTCAACGTAATATTTTATATCTACATAATGGAAAATTCTCGTCCATAGACAACAACTGCTTAAGATTAGTTCGAGCAATCAAGATTCTTCCTTTGACGTATGCAAAATCAAGACGCGAAGACGTAAGTCAATTTTACATGTAAAAAACTGGTTTCGGCAGTAATAGGACGCTTTGGCTAAGCAATAAATATGTTGTGTGCAATAATATACGCATTTTTCTGCATTATCTTTTCCAGAGTTTGTAAAACTTTGTAAATCATGCTTTATATTCGAGGAGTTCCTCGTACGTAGAGTACATTACCTATGGGGTGAGTTGTTATATTGTCAAAGTACTAGGTGATGCATGCCTGACGAAATTATTAATTAAATGGCCCTGCTAGCGGCATTCCACATGAAGTACATATCAATATCAATAATTTGATATCCGCATTCGAAACTTTAATGTTTTCCTTCATGCTCACGCATAATACAGTCGTAGGTTTTACGTCTCGCTGCGATTATGTTGATACATATTTTATTACTTTAACGCTTTGCCCGTTAGATTCATAAAAAAAGCAGTAACGCTACCTCGTGTGATTGATTATTCCAGCGGCATAATGGAGAGCAGTGAAAACTGATAACGAGTCTGAATGAACCTGAGAAGATCACCGCGATGTAATGGGCGCTATGTAATATCGCAGCTATGAAACGGTTGCTATGTACTATCGTGACACGCTGAATTACCTGCTTCTGCCTATTAGCTATTGCTATTATATTGGATTATGTTAACATATTTAGTTGCGGTTCCAGAAAAGCTTAAATAGATAAACCAGTTTATTAACAGCTCAGTTAAATTAAGATATAAATGTTTAATAAATTATACTGAAACTAATGTATTTAAGTGTCTAAAATATTTCTACATATATTCACACTAATTATTATTCTCTTGTTTTTGCCAAGTTACCTGTGCTTGAGTTTAGAAATTGAGTTCCGGTTCCGAGCTCGGCAGATATCAAACAGAAGAAATAGAAGTAGAAGAAGCTTTCCTGGGACTGAATTACCTATTAGAAATTAGAAATACGGATTTAAGGGGAAACAAATGCTTGGGTGTTTGTGTGAGATGAAAATACGTACCTTCAAAAAGAACGGAAAAGATGTTAAATCAGTGTAGTATTCCTTTCATTTAGCAGAACTGATTTTCTTCTTCTTGGATTCTCTTTGCTTCTTGAGGCGGTTGTAATAGGCCACAATAAGTTCTTCTGGAACATTTCCTTCTGGCTCCCATGTGTTTTCGCCCCTGTAGAAGTTTTAAAAAAAAGGAATACTTAAGTAGTCCTAAGAATCAGGATTAAACATCACGTGCAAATAAACTAAAACAATGAGCTTACGCGGAATAATTTGCCCATTTAACCAAGTAGAGCTTTTCTCCTTTTCCCTTCTTAGTGATGCGAGCGCCTTCAACCGATTCAGCCTGGAAGATATCTCCGTCCGCTTCCGCTTCGCTGCCACTAGAAACTTCGGCTTCTCGTTCCGTCTTCGGCGATGCTTCCTTATCGTCTGGCTCATTCTTAGTATTAGAAGATGCTTCGTCCGTCTTCAACCCTTTGTTGGAAGATTTAGTTTTGATGGGAACCTTGGTTGCAGTTGCAGCTTCGTTTTCATTATCTTCCTCGATATCTTCTTCGGTTTCAACCATTACTCCTTTTAAATTTTTCTTTGGCGATTTAGATTTTGCAGCAAGTTCAATTTCTAGAACGTCGCCATCTTTATCTTGCTCTGCTGCGGCCTTCTTTGGTTTTTTAGACGATGCAACTTTGGCGGGTTTAGCCATAGCCTCAAGTTCAAGCTCATCATCATCATCGGAAACCCATGCCTTACTCTTCGATTTTGATTTTGGACCTTTTGCTTCATCGCCATCTTCCGACTCTGCTTTTCGCTTCAAATTTCGCTCTGATAAAGCTTTCTTAGACTTTGTGCTTGCCGATTTCTGTTTGTTCTTCTTTGTGTGTTGCTTGATAGCCTCATTTTCACGCTTCTCTTTGAATATTTGAAGGAGACCTTTATCCAGTACATTTCGTTCGGGTTCCCAGGTGTTCTGAGAACTGAAAATAATAAAGGCAAACTTATTTAATTGTAATCCTAATGTTTTACATTTCTGAAAGAGGTTCAAGTCAATCGATAAGAAACCCATATATCGAATGCTAAGATTACTAAATAATTACCCCGAAAATCTTCACCAATAAAACATTTTTTTTGCCACAAAACGCGGTAAGAATTATGTCAACCGGTGCTAAAAACTAAAAAGAAAGGGCATTATGTAGGTATTGAAATGGAACATTGAGGAGCCTAGCCGACCTTCTGCCTGCCGCTGATGTTTCGTGAACCAGCACAGGATTCGCTAACAATTTGTATTTGTAACAACGGAACGGAACCAATCCAAGTTGAAACCTTTCCCAAAGTTCTAGTCAATTCTCCGAAAATTACCTTATTCAACATGAGAAAATTAAATATACCTGGGCTTAAAATTACACTAAAGTCTTAGCTAGCCAAGTAAAACAATGTCAAATCGAAAAGCAAATTGTTTAGTAATAGTTAAAATCGGGCACACGTTTGACTCGAGTCAGGAATTACGAAAACTTTTGGTTTTAAATCGGCTGCTACATAATTTAAATGTTTCAAAAGCCGGTAATTGTTTCCTTGATACAGCTGTTTGCGTCTTGGTGTTATTTATTATTGGTCAGCTATTCAGTTTCCACTTGTTTTTGATACTAACTAGTAAATACGTTGTAGTTCAACGCCAGTATAAATTTTAGAAAAATTAAATTAAAGTTCACATTCATACACCACGTCTACGTGCATGTCCTGAGAGAGAAAGCACTAGTCTTATCAGCTTTGCTGATAAATTCTTCTTTAAACTTCGAAAACCTTAGTCAAAAACGCTCCTTTTTTTCGGAGATTTGACCAGGCCAAAAAATGTTGTTTTTTCGGACTTTTGGATTTCGGAGAATTCACCGGCTAGGTACCGTACATAGCCTATTAGCTTAGGGTGGAAATAGCCAGTCTCCATATTTGCCCCGCCCCGTCATCCACCGCCAACGCCAACCATTAGGTACATGCAAAAGGTACATTTTAATTCTGCAACTGGTAACTAATCAATACGTTGGGAAATACCATACCATGGTCGGTTTGTTATAAAAATAAACCTTTGCCATTCGAGATGGCTTTCCCCTTGCCCCTTTTAACACGTTCTGAAACAAAAAACTAGATTTGCTTTGCCACCTTTAGGAACTGTAAGCTTTAAATTAACTGGCGTTGAAACCGAAGGCGGTAGAAAAATTTACAGATTCGACTTTCGAAAAGAGCCCTGTGCTTAAAGAATTGGTCTACTGCAGAAAGTATTAGCGGCCAAGGCAAAGGCGCTAGAAAATTTTAAAGATTTGACCTTGACCATAGATGATTCTTATCAATTTAAAGGTAAAAGTTTCTCCTTCTGAGTATGTTTCGTGCCCTACCCAAATGCCGAAAAAAAAGACCTGCAAATGAAAGAAATGTTGGGAAAATCACGGGTTTTTTTTTCGGCAAACGGGTAAAAAAGTTTGAACAATTTTTTGGGGGTTTTTCGGCAAATGGCCTAGAAAAACTTACAGATTTGAGTTTCAAAGGTTTTCCTGCTTCAAGAATTGGTCCTAGATAGAAAGTATTAGCGCCGAATGCGCTAGATAAACTTACAGATTTGACTTTCGAAGAGGATCTTCCTGCTTGAAGGATTGGTGTGAAGTAGAAAAATTAGCGCCGAAGGCGCTGGAAAATTTCAAAGATTTGACCTTCGAAAAAGGTTTTCCTGCCTAAAGAAATGGTCTAATTGTAGAAAACATTAGTGCCGAAGGCGCTAGAAAAAATTACAGATTTGACCTTCGAAAAAGGTCTTAATCCTAATGCTTCAAGAATTGGGCTGCGGTAGAAAAAATGAGCGCCGAAGGCGCTAGAAAATTTTTACGATTTATCTGTCAAGCTGCAGGCGAGATCAGAAATTACTTGTAAGCATAATTGTAATTTCCGGAATTCGTCCTTCGAAATTCATTTTATTGCCTTGAAAATCGGTCCGAGATTTTACGATTTACTGGTCGAGAGTCGAGAAGCGGGTTTCCACCTTACTTTCTTCCTTTCTCCTCCTTTTCCCCTTCTTCCTTTTCCTTTCGTTTTCCCTTCTTCCGCTTTCTTCTCTACTCTTTTCACTTCCCCTTCTTTTCTCTATTTTCCCTCAATTTATCCAATTTTCCTTTTCTACTCAAGATCAGTTTCCCTTAAATTTTTCGACGGGAATCTGTACCTTAGGTACCCCCAATCCCTTATACACAGGATTGGATCATAAATCATAAACAGCGCATTCCCTTACTATCAATATCTATTATCGAGTCACACGGCACTACTGGGAACTGGGAGCTGTGTATGAAGTATGAACTGTTACTGTAAAGCGATAAGCATGAAGTTATTGGTAAGTAAATCCAAACGTTTGCCTTGACTTACTGAGGATAGCCTTGCCATTTAATCAGATATTCTTTTTTATTCTTTCGGTTTCGTGAGTCCATGATCTCCTCGACAAGGTAGACATCACTGCCGCTTGAGGTCACTTGCACGGTCGTCTCTCGGCGTGAGGCCTTCACAGTTCCAGAATTCATTCTGACAGCTGCAACTAAAATCAATACAAACAAATATGGCTAAGTTAGAGTTTAGTTTTGCTTCATAACAATTAAGAAGTCAGATTTACGAAATCGGTAAGCTTGAATCAATCATTAGAAGCGGGAATGCTAATGAAAATGAAACCCTCAGGTAATTTCAATGCTTTCAAATAAATATTTAAGACACTACCATCGAAATAACACGGTGATAAGAAGCCCTTCGGAGCAATGTTTTCAAAAGTCTCTCGTTTCTGTGTAAGAACTTCGCTTTTGCTATCAGTCCTTCAGATATTCAAATACTTAATACAATAGAAAATCAAAACTATCATTATTCCCTTCGCCTAACCCCAAAAAACCTAAACATAGAAAAGCCCTCAAATTGAACTGCAATGAAAGGGAAAAGCTGAATCAGTATCAGTGTACGTACCCAAAAACCAAAACACCAAACAAGTTAAATCGGTGTTGAATTTGTATTTGTGCTTACTTAGTCTCTCAGAAATCCGTAATTTATTCTGAATTCTCATTATAATATCTACTTCCTTAGGTTCTATCCTGTTCCTGTAACGTGTCTGGCCTCATCAACAATTAAACACCCGGCCTGCACCAGCACCAAGCTAGAAACAATACTTAAAGTTGAACCTCTTTCTTGGGTGTACTACTAAAACTAAACGGATCTGTACAACGCACTTACCTCGCGTGTGTTAGAATTTAGAATGGAATGTGCATGGGTAAAAGTTTTAAAACATTATTGTTTAACCCGAAGCGGCATATCGTCACTCACTTATCTATCACTAACTGATAAGTACGAAAACTAATATTAGCGACTAGCGAACGAACGTCGAACGAACGAACACGGATTCGGGTTCCTTCTTTGCTTTCTAGTTCTGGCATGTACCTAGGTTCCCAATTGATTTCGTTTTTTTATCAGTGTATCTTTCGAACATATTGGTCAAGTAGAAAGGTATGCAGATACTTGGCTCCAGCTCCAGTTCCAGTAGTAGATATCCCTGCCACTGCTACTACTGGAACTGCATGCGGCGTGAACCTGAGCCAAGGAAGCATTTCCCCGTTTTAAAAAACAAACATCTCGCCCTCGCCTACCTATTATGTACCTTCGGTGTAGTC
The DNA here is from genome assembly GCA_009869905.1 of Ceratophysella communis. Taxonomy (NCBI): domain Eukaryota; kingdom Metazoa; phylum Arthropoda; class Collembola; order Poduromorpha; family Hypogastruridae; genus Ceratophysella; species Ceratophysella communis. The sequence goes on along the minus strand of VNWX01000427.1, from coordinate 91 downwards.
TTTTTATGAAATGTAACATTATGGGAATGCTGCCGTGGCGGTGTGTTTATATTATACAAGGTTAGGTTAGGTTTCCGAAACGGCCGCAGAG
>VNWX01000426.1:0-22398 GCA_009869905.1 Ceratophysella communis | reverse complement strand
ACCATCCGGATCAAACTGAACATTGTCCGCATACACGGATCTTCCAATGGTCAGTTTTCGATGTTTGACCTTGCCTCTGCCGTCATACTCGATTTCGAGGCGGTAGGCCTGTGTTCCCTTGAGACTTATAGAAATAGCTCGTATTCTTCCCACACGATCCTTTTCGACTGCGCGGAAGAAAATTTTGGAAGCATCTTGAATGACTGAACGATTGAAGGTATTTGTGACCCCTGATTCGTAAAGAGTCAGATCCAGGACTGATTCCAAGATGCCGGTATTCTGTCCTTTCTTGAGATTCAGACTCTGAACGGATTTACCATTTAGTTCCGTTTCTACATTCGTAATACGTGCATTTCCATCATACTGGAATTTAAGATGGAGGTTATCCAGTCCAGTTTTAGCCCCGAATTTGTCGCGTTGTTCTTTGACAATCCCCCCATGGTACTTATACTCAACCTTGACTTCAAAGGAAGACTGAGATACGTCCGCCACTTTGAGAAGACCACTGGTTTCCACGTAGCTGAAACGGGCGGAGCGAAGTCCAGCCACTACTGCTTCCAGTTTACCAGCTCGGGAGTAGACGTAATTGACTCGACCGCCTCCTTGCGGGTACACGATGGACACCGTTTGACCCATGTCGTTGTACTGAAGCTTGTAAATGTCACGGCTGCTCGGGGACTTGTACTGGTATTCGTAGGTCCCGATGGAGGTGGAAATTCCAAAATTGTGAATATGGCCGCGAGGAGTTGTCAGAGATTCAAAGGCTCCTGCATTGTCGTACTTCCGCCACTTTGAGAAGACCACTGGTTTCCACGTAGCTGAAACGGGCGGAGCGAAGTCCAGCCACTACTGCTTCCAGTTTACCAGCTCGGGAGTAGACGTAGTTGACTCGACCGCCTCCTTGCGGGTACACGATGGACACGGTTTGACCCATGTCGTTGTACTGAAGCTTGTAAATGTCACGGCTGCTAGGGGACTTGTACTGGTATTCATAGGTCCCGATGGAGGTGGAAATACCAAAATTGTGAATATGGCCGCGAGGAGTTGTCAGAGACTCAAAGGCTCCTGCATTGTCGTATTCGAGCAGATAATCGCTGCCACCGGCTGTCGTCATTTTTATAGGCTGTAAAAATTAACAGTTAATTCAAATATTAATTACAGAATACATTTGCTGCTCTTAAGTGCTTAAATTGACCAAATGCCGCAAATCCTCGCCATCCGATCAGACGTTTTACAGTAGCATAAAATTATCTATCATGTATCATTTAGCCTGCAAGGAGCCGGTTTTCGATTTTGAAATCGGGACAAATGGACCCAACTTTAATCTCGAGTTTCAGTTCAGAAAATGCTAAGCCTAGTCGCGTCTACGTCGAGTGAAAGTCAATCTGTGTGCATTGTGAGTCTCCGGCTAGTGCGTTGTGTGCTGACGTGACCTTGGAAGAAGATAAATGATGCCTGCCTGGGTTTCAACAGGTGGGCACACGCGGAGCCAGGTAGACGGAAAACTAAATCCACTTCACAAGCTCCCAATAAGTGGGAAGATGAATTATTCATACGGAGCCCTGGGAGTTGCTCTAGTAGACACTCAGACAAATTCAGTATAAGGTTCCGAATGTGATCTACATGTAAGAAAATATCTAGTCCATACTCCTGGATCTTAGCGTGTTGTTCGCCGTGAAAACTAGCGCAATCACGCTGCAAGCTCTTTTCCGGTAGTCCGGGCATTAGCCAAATGAAATCACAAGACACATATTGTACCTACACAATGAAACGACTTTCTCTTCCGTCCACGCTTTTCCTACTGGGTCGATCAACTGCTTATTCCCTAACACAGTGTCATCAGCGGAGAAGTGGGCACAAAAGAAAAATTTTAATTTAGCCAAGTGCCCCACTGACAGCCTTATTACTCGTAAATACTATGAACCACGGAAATGGATTGGATTCAAAAACATTAGGTAGCGGCAGCAGTGGCAGTTTTGGTCTCATAGGATTTAAAAATCGATAGCGTTTAAAAAATTTAAGAGATGGGAGAATTCCTAATCTTCTACGCTTTCTCCGCTTTCTCCTGCTGAGGACACTTTGCACCATCTGCAAACGCTGCGTGGAATCACAATTCGGTTTTTGCTTTCTAGCGGTTTCATGCCGTGTGAAGCGGCTCAGAGGCAAAGGGTATAGAGCTACGGGCGACAATGCTACTGCCAAATAGAACTTTTTTTTGAGCTCAAAATTAGTTTTGAGCTTAATTTCGTGAAGAACAAAATTTAAGAAGCCATGCCTCTTGGACTTTTACACAATTAAGTGTAAATATGATCGCATCTTTATAGCACGAATCTGATACAAATGCTTTGTTTCCTGAACGAAAAATCTTAATCTCTACTTTCACCTTCTTTCTCTTTCCTTGCTCCCGAACTCCCGTATTGATTAAATGTCAGTTCCTTAATTATAAACAAAAATACCAAAATATTTAGCAGGAATTCCAAAAATAGAAAGCTCAGGGCAGTGAAGTAGATCAATAGATTTCCTGATCTTAGCCTTTCAAAGAGTGAAAGTTCATATTGGGCTTAGGAAAACTAGAGCTGAATCCGAAATTAGCCTTAGGATTCGTCTTAAATTATTCAATAGGGAGAAGTTCAAGGGCAAGGTGTAAGTGGAGTGATCAGAGATTAAACCCAGAATCAGACGTCACCTCTTTCCCTAGTGACCTCCTGCCTTCCGTTCCATTAGGCCGGTAACGGTAACTATAGATTCTCCAGTCTGACTGACTCCCTGACTTGATCTTCTAATGTATTCTTCAGTGCATGTGTGGGCTTTTGAAATCTGAGTGATCTCGAAATACAACGTCTCTGACGGGTGATAAAGTAAGAGATAGCTCGTGTCAATATGATCAAATCATTGCAGGAGTAGTCTGGCTTTGAAGTCGTAGACCAGGAAAGCTTTCTAGAATATTACTGTAAACCCACACTCTTCAGCATGCAATTTAAGGCTGCATTAAACATGTAAAATTTTCGCGTATTTTCCAGAACACCAGTTACTAAAGCTGACGATTTTATCAAGGTTTCACCAGCTATCAAAATTTTCATTTGGAGCCTAATTCGTGAACTCTAAGGGGTCGATAATTCAGTTTCAAATTATCCAACCGTGCATCGATAAACCGACCTGTAATTCAGCTTTAAGGCCTAAAAACTGCAGAGATACAGCATCCAACCCTGCCATATTTGTATTTCAAATTTTGAATCCCATGAAATCCCAACATCTACTGAGTTCGCATAGCGTGCCTCCTTTAACGCAATCAAAAGTCCTTTGAGATTTTGATATTCACGCTTTCTCTGTCATCCTTTGATCTATGAATATCAAAGATCATACAGAGACGAATATAGGCCTCAATTTTACACTGTCCCACATATTCCCATGTCAATTCGGAAAAAAGTGGTGTCTAGATAGCTTTTAACCATAGTTTCAAGATAGTTGGCTAGCCTGGCCTAGTAATCTATAACTGCAAATCTTCAAAGGAAAAAATTGGATCAGAGAAAAACAAATGCGAGGCATATTGGCGTCATAATACGTGGATAAATTGAGGCAATCAAGCAAACTGGAATATCGCTATTTTTGAATTCAACACACTGCTTGCGGTGGGGCATGCATGTATCGATTCTGAATTTAATGTAGGTCAAAAACTGCTATCTTTAAAATGGTGAAGTATTCTAAAAGTTTAGCAAAATACGAAAATGCCGGTTCGAAGCCGATTTTTTTTAAATCGAGCTTTTGGTAATTTTAAGGGACAGAGGCACCTATACATATAAGCCATATGGCCAACATGCGCGTACAAGCATTTTGCCTTTAGCAAATAAGCCATCCATCTCGAATTTTCCATCAAGGCTCCAGCATGACGCCACTCCATATTAAATTTCACTTCTATTGAATTCAATTTCAATTTCAGCTCCAAATCTCATCTATTGAAAGCTATAAGCCCGGGTAATCCGGACTTCTCCGGGCGCAAGTCGTGCATGCATTTGCATATATGGGCCTGGTCAATTTTAGCAGAAAATTTAGGTTACTTCAAGTGTACTGTTCGACTTACGAGTGTTGTGAATAGATCCTTGTAGGCATGAGTGAGCGTGGTTCCGTCGGCATACTGGATTTTGAAAAGTCGTCCCGATCGATCATATTCATAAGCCTCAACGAGTTCTTCCCACTTCCAACCAATGAGACGCCCAAATCGGTCATATTCCAATTCAACTGGAGCAAAGCCATGGCTACAAAATAATACAGAAACGAATGGAGGAGTTAAATTTGGTCATTTAACGGCAGTAAAATTGGGCAAAAACGAAACAGAATTTTCGAATTAACGCATTTAAACGAGATGTTAGTGCAAGTAGAGATACAACTTGAATACTGCTACCAAACTAGCAAAATTTTAATTTTCGAATTTACCTGGGTGACCATTTGAGCGGACGTCCGGACAGATCATAAGTGACATTAAGAATCTCATTTCGGTCATCGATAAATACGAGCTCAGACTTGGTCTCTCGGTCATACTCGATCATGAGGATGTTCTCTCCGTTGACGCGCATTTTCTTGTCGACCTGAACGACTTGCTTATTCTTGCCACGTCCCTCTTTCCTGGCCACATAGCGCCACTCGACTCGATTCACCAGGTCACCGGCAACTTCCGTCTTCTGCTTTCCAGGAACCGGAAAACTGTCTGATAGAACTGGACTGATGTCACCGAGGATATTGTATGGGACCGACTCTGTAGTGATGCTCTGAGACCACGGGAATGTCAGGACCACGTTTCCGTCTGGTTGCACAGATGTGCTTTCTTCCAGTTTGCCTAAAATTAAATTATTATTTGATAATTTTAAAATTCCAAAACGTTTTAGATTGAATTTCTGCTACTTACCAGTTCGTTTGAACACAGTGGAACCCTTGATAAGCACGGTAATGGGAAGATTCTGATCCCTCGTCACCTTGACACTTGCTCCCTTCTTGCTTAAGTCAAAGCTGAGCGTGACCACTTGACCTGTCGGGCTCACAGCCATTGTCAGGCGTCCAAATTCATCATATGAATAAACAGAACTTCTGCCGGACGCATCTTGTCGACTCTTGATCAGCCCAACTGAACCATGGTAATCAAACGTGATGTTGTATCCAGCCGGTGTCGAGAAGTCTTGGAGCATGCCTTTCCTGGACATTCGTAAGTTGAACTTCTGTGCCTGAGCATTTTCAATACTTTTAACCTGGAGTGAATAGTCTCGCAGAATTTGAAGCTTGTTCTGAGCCGCATCCGTTACACTGCTCAACTTTCCATTTGACATGTTCACATTGTACAGAAAGCTGTAGACGGTTTCTCCAGTGACAATATTCTTAGTGGAAATGTGCTGTCCAAATCGATTGAAAATGTAAATTTCTTGCGTTTCCGGTGAGTAGACTTCGTATTGACGTGCTTCGGTGGGCTGCGTTGATGCTGGAATCAAAGCTTGTACGGAACGAAGTCGGTAATTTCCTTGATCTGCAATGTGAAGCACTCCATCGGGTGACATTCCCAAGGCGGAAATGGTATTGAATTTGGTGGTGGCAGCTAGATAATGATCTTCTTCGAAACAACTGCAGCCTCGATCGAGACAATTGCATTTAGATTCAGCTCCAGCGAAATGGGAAATCTTTCCGTCGGTTGTGATTAGTCGAACGCGTGAAACTCGTTGAGAATCAGATTCGGCAATGTACAGGTCGCCGTTGGAAGCGAATGCCATGCTTTGCGGAGAGACCAGGGATGTGTGTGTGGCCATATCGGATTCGTAGCCACCGAGTGGTGCAGGGCAATGGAGCGGACGTCCAGCGATGATTCGAATTCGGCCATCTTCCGCCAACTTGAGAACCATGTGGTCGTCGATGATGTAGAGCGAATTGTCCAGTGGGTTCACGGCAAGCTCTGTTGGCCATCTTAGGTGCACCTGAAATCATTTCAAATCGGATCAGTTTTGATCTGCAATTGACTCTTTAATCGCAATTTCGTTTTCTTATTTAAAACTAAACTCACCTCTTCGACCTTCAGCGTTCCTTCACACGGAATTGGTTTCCAGTGAGACTTTTGCTGATGATTTCCAATGACAGTGGAAATTATGCCATCTCGATCTACTTTACGAATGTTCGTTCCGTCCGCAAAATAGAGGATGTTATCAGATGAAACTGCAACACCTTTGGGGTATGCAAGCTTGGCATCACGAGCCAAAGCATCGTCTCCGCAATGAGCCTCGTCCCCTGGCAAGCAGCGTTCTCCTGAACCAACGACGGGTTCCCAGTTATGTTCCGGATCGGATATGTCATCCAGCGACCTGACACGAATGATTTGGTGTGATTCAGGGTCAGAGATGTACAGAGTGTTGTCAACTGGGCTCAGGGCCATGTGGTAACGGTACGAGACTCGGGTAGTGCTGAAATATAAAAAACAAATTATTTACATGAGCTAAAACCTCGATAATTGTTTAAAGAAATTAGTATTCCTCCATACTTGAGTTTAACGATAGTGTTTGCCGTTCCGTCAACCATGATCTTCCGAATTAAATTGAAATCTCCAAGGTAAAGCGTTCCATCTGCAGCCGTCGACAGAGCCACCGGAGCCAAGAGCTTCTGCTTCAACGCCACTCCGTTACATTCCGAATTGCAATCCAGTGGTCGCTGATAGCCGTTACCCATGGTAGTCAAAATAACTCTTGGCCGGTGTTTCAGATAAATATTTGAGCCATCTCCCTTCTGAATAATCCCTTCATGGAAGTTATACCGATGATGAATGTCCAGATTCCAGCCGCCAATATCAGAAATGCTCATGTCGTGACCAGAAAGACTCGTGGATTGAACATCCCAAATGATGCCTTCGCAGTTGTCGTATTCATAGCCCACTTTGACAATGGCCGTGGTCACGCCGTATACTCGTTGGCGATAGACATTTAGCCGGTTCCATGCATAAGTGAATTTTTATGTCTGGATCAGCTTCGAATATTTTTTCAAATAAAACTCCTTCGATTGTGATGCGCAAATGGACACGGCGCAAAGAAGCCGGGATTGATTCTGAGGTCAATTGCAGTTGAATCGTGGACAAGTAGCCAGCAGCCCGGGAAGAATGGTACATGAGGTGGAGGCCTGTACCCGGAATCTTGATGCTTTCTTGTACGACCTAAAAACAAAAATACAGCCTTAAAGAACCGTCGCAAATGGAGGATTTTTTTATGACAAAATAGTTTCATTGTCACTTGCTATTTGACAAGAATTGCCTTGTCTTGTCATTTGAATTTTCAATGCGCTTAATGAGTTAGAACACGAACATATCCAAATGACATGAACTCATTTATAATGAATGACAAGCTTGTATACCTGAGACTCAACGAGAATGACAGTTGTTTCGGGACAGTCTCCTTGAAAGCCGTGTTTCCATGTGGCCAAAACGACAGGCTTCATGGTTTCGTAGTCGTGAGATTCACAGGCTTGCGGTTTCGTAAATGTCCTGTCTTCTGTCGAGCCCATCGTCACCGTGTCAATGATGACCACCTGGGAAATCCGGAAAATTACAGTTAATTCAAGTATATCTTAGCGAAATTTATGCATCGTAAGGTAGTATTACAAACCGGTCCTTACCTCATTCCAGGGCACGAAAATCGTTCGAGTTCGGGAATTGAAGGGACTGCGTCCAAACTGAAGCGTGACGGCTCCACCTCCGTTGACCATTAAATCGAACCAACCATCATCTTGTGTGAGCGTGAAACCGCCGAGCGGTTCAAGCGGTGAGCTGCTCGAAACCCGCACGCCCATAAGCCCACTTCCGTTTGGTGTTACTACTCGTCCTCGTACCACGCCGCTCCGGCTACATAGAAAATACGAGTTATAATAATAGCAACAACAAATATAAATGGCAACAGAATTAACAAAATGAAACAAAGTTCCACGACACTCTCTTCACGGAAAAGTGCGTCAATATTTTGAATTGCTAAATCCCGTTCAATATGAAATTAACATTGTAAATTGGACCGATTTTGATTAATTTCCAACGTCTCAAAATCCTGATTTTAAGACACGAATAATTTAAAATTATGTTAGTTTCGCCATGGGCATTTGCATTTGACATTTAAGGGAGGTTTCAGACGAGACAAACAAACGGATGGGAAAAGATTTGAAACTATTTTAGACAGATTTAAAGAGGGAAGAAGAGAGTGTGTGGATGAAGAGCGTAGGTCAGAGGTCAACGTCTAGGCATATTCGACTTTTTAAAGTTTTTGGTAAGTATTGCCAAAATGACGCTAGCTTGACCTCTTCATGTATTTCTAGAAATGCGTAATTTCCTACCAACTTACCTCATGTTGAAATGACTCCAAAATACACTTCAATTTTTAAATTTAGTATTTTTGTATTTTGTTCAAAAGCAGCACAAAAAAGACAGATTAAGAAAAGCACAGTTAGCCAAGAATTCTTTGTATCGGAGCATCATTCGTCAAGGTTTAAGGCAGCATTTTTAAATTGAAATTCCCGTAACTGCGAAATCACGTGGCTATTTGACAGTATTCCTAATTTCGCGGGAGTTTCAATTCCAAAAATGCCACCTTAATGTTAGTTGATTCGCTCATAGCTTCAGCTTTCCTGTTTACTATCCAGCAGAAAAACGTTAAAGAAAATTGCCAGAAAATCATCAGTATTTCATCATCATCATCGTCCAACTTGACGACTTGGCACATATTTTCATGAGAGACTGTTCCAAAGTTGAAGCTCGCTGGACAGGAAACAGTAATGGTGGCTGTGCTATTAGCGAGGTAGTTGGGTGTAAATGGGAAATAAAAAGAAGAGGAGAGACAATTCGGACATTGGACACACTCACTGTGGACGGACAAGCACGACGCAGAGTTTTATGGAAGAAACAAAAGTGATGACAAAGAGACCCAAACTCATTTCAAACGTCACCGCTCATAAAAATTGCATTACGCTCTCCAAATGGTGACGAGAGGCAATTTTGTGAAGATGAGCACACAGCAAAATACTTTACTATCGCTGCTCTCTGCTTCAGTTTAGGCTATTTGTCAATTTACGACGAAAAATTACGATTTGTTCTAGTCGATTTCTTGATAATTTGACTCTGTAGTAAATGCTCATATTCAGTAAACATACGGTGACATATTATTTCTCGAAATCAGGCTTGAAATGTACGAATATTGTGCAAATTTTAGAAACCGCTCCTAATGCCCATGTCCTACAGTGAGTTGGGTATGGTACGGGACAAGGCGCATCATTGGGAGAGACAAGGGGCACAAGATGGCGACGAGGCCCTGAGGCAGGGGTTAAGGCATGCTTCCCCGTTCCCAGTAATTAAGGAGTAGCTAGTGGGTCCTTGACTACGAGAGCCCTTACCTTCCGTTGAAGGCTTCTTGCTTGGCATAGCTCTGCAAACTGCCCTCTTCGATCAAAAACTTCATTTTTTCATAGAAAGACGCAGTGATGGCCGGCGGTTGTTTTCGGAGTAGAATGTCAATTGGTTTCCGAGCTGAGACGCAGAGCTGACTTTTTTCACATTGAGGCTGAGAACAGCATTCAGGGTCCTCACAGTCTGTCAGCCCATCTGAACATTACATAAGAAACATTCCTTTGTCATTTTTCATTAAATCAGGCTTTTTTGTTTCATTCCATAAGCCATAGCATTATAAGAGCAAGTATAGCGTCCTTCATTCAGTTTTCCCTTATTTAATCTATTTTCTCGAGTCTCTAGAAAAGACGTTCGAATTCTGGCCTGTGCACCAGCTTTGGTAAATAAACATATTAAACCCAGCAAGACGTGCTAGCTGTAGCGTTGACTGCCCTGATTCGAGATTATGTGATTCCCAGTAGTCCTTGCTCACAGTCCACTTACCCTTGTCATTGTCCTGAGCATCATTACAATTTTGTTCCATCATGACAGAACACTCGAGGCCCGTCCAACCATTATGACACTTGCACTCCCAGAATCCTTCGTAATTGGCTTTGCATTGCCCATGTCCACTACAACTATTCGGACAGCCCTCCAGCGTGCAGTGCTTTCCATTCCAACCCGTCACACAGAGACAAGTTCCGTTCTTACACTGACCATGATCCGCACAGCTAGAAATTACAGATGAAAAACGTTAAAAATCGTCGCATTTTTATGATTACTTAAACCTCCTAAAATATTTTGGTATCCATACCGCTTGTCACAAACTCGTTGATTACAGAGAGTACCAGTCCATCCTTCGGAGCACTGACAAGCTCCGCTGATGCAAATTCCGTTCGGGCCGCAATTCGTGTCACAGAGTTCTGAAATTTATATAAAATTCATGATAAGTAAACGCTTAAGATTAATTTCAAATATAGTTTTCGCATGGACTTACCTTGAGAGCAATCTTCGCCAGTCCAGCGTGGTTCACAAGTGCAAGTTTGGGTGTCAAGGCTAAAAACGCCGTGCTTTGAGCAGTCTGGTAAGCATTGTAGGGCCTCGTTGTCCGGTTCCCCACAATCTGTTCCTTTCCAGCCTTTTTTACACATGCAACTTCCGTTCAGACAATAGCCGTGTGATGAGCAAGTCGGGTGTGGACAGTCAACTGCAAAAATTACAGAAAATTTGAATTTATTACATACTTTTTCATATTAGGTATTCGATAAGTGATACACGTATCTGCGTTTTATTAGCTCGCACGTAGCACAAGTTTATTTATAAATAAAAACGAAATTCTCAATATACTTTTGCGGGTAAAACAGGGTATTTTTAGAATAAAGCCAATGCGAAGTACCCTTAATAAATGGCCTTTTATTCCGTCGGTACTCGCCCATGCGGCGTGTGAAACAAATTCAAGCGTCTGTCGATGTTGCGAAAGCCGAATATCATTCAATCGAACATCGGAATAAACCATGACCCTTAGACCCTCAATCCCTGATTTCCTTTGATTCCGTCCATTATTACCTATTTACTTAATGGTCACACGTCCCTAATGGTAATAGTCATGTAAAGGTAGAACCCTCCGTTGACATCTGAACAACAATTACGCGTGCAGGGGCACAAAAAGAAGAACAGCCTTCTGAATACCCATTTTTTGTTTGAAAAGGGGAAATTCCAAACAATGAAAACTCAGAGTAGTAGATATTCCGGCTATTTCTACGATTTGAGCAAAAAATATGAATGTGACGTGAGCCTTTTTCGGGTTCGCAATTACATCGAGTCATCTGTCATCGTTCTTTCGGAAGGAAATTCAGTTCGACGTTATTTGGAAAACAGACTTAGGGGCCTTAAGGCTGAGTTAAAATCGGACACAGAAACCAATGCCCATGATGAAATAAGGATTGTCCGGTTTAAGCTCAGTCGACGACAGCGACCCAAATGACCGCGAATGCACGCATTTCCGAAGCATGCTTTGCTCTATATACACCGAGTACCCTTATCCCAATGCCCCATTAGCGTCCCAATGATTTCCAAGGAATTGAGCATCATTCAACATTCAAGCTCTCAAACATTCTGAATACTTCAACCCATAACTTTACCCGCATGAGGTCGCCATAGCCCTTAGAAATCTAAAAGTTAAATGTGAACGTAAAAGCCTAAGTTGTGGTGGTCGGTGGTCATATTGATTTAACATTTTCGTCTATCGTATAGCCTCAACTCAATTTTCTTGGCACCAAACTTGATATAAAAAAAATAAAATAAAAAACGAAAAGGAAATGGTTATGTTTTCTTGTCATGTCGACGCAGTACAGTGACAGTAGTAGCCGTAGTAGTCTGGCTGGAGAAAGTTATGATATAAGGACCATATGCATGGGCATGATTGGACAATAACTTAATAATGGATGTGCCGACAGTTTATTTCACTTTAGTGACAATTCGGCTGAAGGGTGTCTCGTCTCGTGTGGTTCCTTCTTGGGCATGACTTCCAATCGATTGAACGATAATGGGCAACAAACTAAAATGCTCCCGTTTTGCTGCCTTTTCCAAGAGGCATGGTGCGACGGAAAAAGGCATTTTTGCCATCATTCACACGTCCAGGCATCGTTTTATGCGTATGCGATCTACGAGCTGCCAATCTCGCTTTAAAGTTTATGCTAATATTCTTTCTTAGATCGCGCTTTCTATGCTTGCATAAGTATAAAGCTACTCAATATTTCGTGTCGGAAAATTATATCTCTAGCACTTAAACTGTTCGGAAGAAAATTCAAATCGATCAATCAATGCACAGCACGATGACACACTGTTCCATTATGTGATTCGCAGCTTTGTTCGCATAATTACATGCACGTTTCAGGTTTGAAAGGTTCGTTGCCTCGCTCGCATCGGTCAATAACGCCGAATTTTCTGAATGCAAGACTCATCAGGTAAATGGCATAGCATTAAGTAGACTTTGAGTTTTGGGGAACTGTCACAGAAACCCCGGAAGGAAACAAGGGTAACTTATCTCTTGCCTCTTTAGAAATGCAGTCGTTTTCCGTAGATTGTTCCGGGATCAGACAGTAAACTTTGTTATGCCAGCCACTCTCATTTCCAGAAAGGCTATTTCAAGTTTTAAGGCCGTATTCCCAGGACAAGTTTGCAATTGCTTGAGAATCGGATTCTTTGTATTCTCATTTAATGGAAGCTGCAGGTCTATGGAATACAGCCTTAAAACCTTAGCCTTGAGCCTGCTGCTGTAAAACTGATATTATGTCTGAGCTTGGGGCTGGGCTGCGGAGCTATGGCTCTGTCGTTTTAGCCTGGCAACTCGGGTATTTTTGGCAGGAGGGGTGCGGGCAGAGGAACAAATGGGGACATTGAGATAATGTGATGTTCTGGGCTGGCAAGTGGATGGGGGAGTCGAGAACAAATGAGACTTTCCAAGAATTGAAGAATTGGAAGAAAGCTAGCTCGGTCTTCGCGCTGGCACCCAAGAAGACCCTAAGCTGAGATTTCTCCCACACTCAAAAGAGATTTGAACAATCCCGCAATTGTATCATCATTAGACGCCAGGAAGCTGGACGCAGGCGAACTAAGGTTGACTTTGCGTGAAGCTGGACATCGGTCAATTCTTAGTGATACAATTCTTAAACTAAAGGCCGATTTGAATTCTGAATTTTCCCGCTACCAAGACCGAGATCTAGCGTCAAAGACGCTCGACATCCATTTTGATGCGTCAAGAATGCTTACCTTCAGCACAGAATTCTCCCTTGTAGCCCCGAACACAGGCACACTTCCCATTGACGCATTTCCCATGTCCGTGACAATCCGAAACTTCGCACTCGTCATGACGCAAGCTACAATCCTTTCCTTTCCAGCCTGGGTTACAAGAGCATTCTCCGTTCACATACTCCCCACGACCGCTGCAGAGTACTGGACAAATACCTGTAAATAAAAAACATCGAATTGAGATAAGAAAACTCAGGATATTTCTGGGAAGAATTCTGCAATATGAAATCTCTAGATAGAGAAAAATACGACTCCCCAGAAAAAGCCCGGTTATTTTTCGCGAGATTTGCAGACCCTTATTTTTCCAGAAGATTTTCTTCTGTCGAGGTACTTCCTGGAGATAAGATGAAACGGGTCCTTGAGCCTGTGTACTCCCTGCTACTACCTCTGGATGGCAAACAAGGTCTTTATAGCTCAGCCAGAGATTCTCGACAGACATTCTGATTCCAATTTATCCGGACTCCCCGTATCTAAACTCATTGTCAGGCAATGAGGCAGAATTGGAAAGGGTTTTTTGGCTAGTTCGGAAGCCTGGAATCCGCGGATGCCCGTAGCGATCTGTCAAACTGGAGATGGGATCAGGAGTCGAAGTACAAGACGCTTTCTCTCCATACTGAAACCTCCGCTCGCAAGTAATCAATAGATCAGATCGTTTTGGGGAACTGCACATGCAATCTTCAATCTCGACGGCCCTTCTTCCTATTTATTTCAAATGCTACCCGAGATTTCGACTTCACTGAGCTTCACTTTCACTCTATTCGCATAGGAGTTTATTCAAAGGATTTCTCAAGAGTATTTCCGCTGTACAGATTTTTCGTCTCTGAGATTTCAAGCATGGTCATATTTGCGATCTAACTAACCGAGCACGAACCTCCCCGAAGTCAAGATTTCGAGGGTCCTTTTAATTCTCAATAGTAATTTCAAATGAAAGCACACGCTAGTCTACGCATTCCCGGCCATACAGTATTCTGCGTTCTACCGAGTTCGCGTATAGACGGTAATTACGATTAAGACGGCGAAGGAGTGTTAATGGAGTGAGCAGGGCTGATTAACTCGTAAGTAGTCATTATCCTTTACGTTCTTCCCGCCTTGAACATGAGTGCGAGAATCCGAGCCCCCTCGTCACACCACATGAATTTCAAGTGGAGAAATTGACCTACATTTTCTGTGCTACTCTGACGGAAAAACTCGCAAGGGTAGCATTTCTCGACTCTCCTCGGCCCGCATTGCAGCTATATTAGAAAATAAGGAGAAAGTAAATCGAAAACTCATACTTATGTGTTTCGAGCTCCGCCTCGATTACGCATTTCCTTATTGAGAATTACGGATTTTATTAAAAGTTGGGTCCATCAGGTTGGTATGCGATCTACCAGACATTTCAAAGGGTTCACCGTTTTTGCTGGACAAAACTAAATGGGCTCCTTTGCCGCAGTAATCGTTTGGACAGGAGACGCAACGTAGAAAACCACTCCAGCTCACCCATAACATCACAGGCCATTGAGCCCAATTCTCATCATCAACACCAACTCACTCGCAAACGGTCATCGAAACGATCTTTTAAACCCAGTTTTTTAGCATTCACAAAATCCCCCTCTAGCATTGAAAACGGAAATACGATATTTCTTGAATCCAGCGTCGGACAGGCTCTAGAAATATTTCTGATTGATTTCCAAAGGGTATTCTTGTGAAAGGGGTCGAGACCAGGGGGCTAGAGGCTAGGTTAGATCAAGCCTGACATCCACACCGTATTCACATACGAGTTGGAAAATATTCTTGTGATTCTCAGCTTCCGAGGCTGAGCAAAATTCTATATGTCTACCAAGATTGCGTATATGCCGAGAGAAAGCGGAGAGCAGAGGCAAAAAGACCATTTGTAGCACTCTCTCCACGTAAATTATTGCCAAGGCTGAGTCGAGGCTTGGCCATTCGAAACATTGCATTCCCATTATACCTGCCTCCGTGCAAGCCCCTATGGAACTCGGAACGAAATATATAGAACATGGAAGAATCATAGGATCATTCCGTTTCCGTTATCCAAAGAAAAGTCCACGGTAAAGTATTTCGGACTAAAGCCGTACGCTGGCGAACGACGATTCATACTGGCTGCTTGTGTGATCTACGAAACGTAGATCCCATGCTTGCAAAACAGGAAATTTTCGTATGGCAGAATTTGATGCATTAAAACACATTATAACATTGTAGGCACTCACTCTGACTGCAATCCTCGCCGCCAAATCCAGGATTGCACTGACAATGTCCAGATTGACACTGGCCATTTCCCGTGCATCCGTTTGGACAACCTTCCGTCATTTCTTCGGAGACCGAGAGAGCAAAGAGAACTTCCTGAGGATCACTGTCATCGTTGTACAGGGACAGGAACCAGTGACCCTGCTCCAAAAAGTTGCTCAAGTCCTTTGATACCGACGCCTGCAAGTAAATCAAATAAATAGTATAAGGTACAGATATATAATTTGGTAATGCAGCCTTAAAGCCATGCTTGCAAAGGAATCAGACGAGGCCTTTTGAATCTAAATAGAGTTTGAAGTCGAGGCTAAACTTAAGTAGGGTCATATTGCCTGCATGTGTTCTGAAATGGCCCCACTATTCCCGCCCTCTGCCAACACTATTTATTCTAATGGAATGGAGCTCTCCGGAAGTACGGCCAAATCCTTCTAGCCCCGGCTCTATAGAAAAATAGCAGTCAACAAGGGGCTTCCATTTCGAATCTAATGAAAAAAATAATACTGACACATCTGTGCCGAACGCTCGGCTTTTAAAGAGACCTTATTCTCTGCTTTACTGCAATGCAATGTAATAGGCACAGAATACGACGCAAGAATGGGAACGAGAGAATTAAAATCCAGTTCTCGCTCAAATATTGAAGAAATAAATATGAAATATTTCCCAAGTAAAGAACTCTAAGGAAAATGAGCACCCCGTAAATTAGATATATGGAAATCGAACTGATAGCGTTTTGCATTGAAAAAAACTACAGGTACAGGGACCAGAGTGCTTGAAAGCATCGAAGAAAAGAGAAAAACGTCCACATTATTCCTCAACAAAATTGGCATATAAATCCCGGAGATTGAATCAAGGCACAGACCCCCGAAAAAATTGTCCATAATGCTCCGCGATGTTGTTGAAGGAAAGGGTACTGGATTCATATGTGATCCACGCGCAAATATTCCTATGACTCGTATTTTAAGATTTATAAGTCTCTGATCGCATAGGGAATTCATCGGAAAAGAAAAAGCAATTTTGAGTATTCTTCTGCTTTCTCCGTCGGAATAATATCCTATTGATGTGGTATTCACTCCAGCCGTGTGTGGAGGGGCTTAGAGAAAGGCCTAGGCCTCAATAACAGAAAATGCAATGCTAACCTATCAGGTATCCAGCCTGCCAGACACATAGCTCAACAATTGTATTTCTTTTGACTCCACGCTCCATTGAGTCAAATCAAATATTGCTGTCGGCAGCTCAGCGTAAACGCTTATGACAAAAGCATGAATAATGGCTGTCATCTTAACGGTCGCGCCTAAAATAGGAAAGCTTTTCATTCAAATTAAAAACGAATGCCGTTAATCGCTAAACTTTAAAGACACAAAACTAACCGCACGCATCCATTTTTAAAATTGATATAAGTCCCCTTCTGAGCTAAATATCGGATCTCCATATGAATACACGTAAATATGAATAAAAGCTTACTGGTGAGCTTCTTCGACTTCGGTTGGTTTTAAATCCGCGGAGAATCTGAACAATGTCGTAGTGTGTATGAGTCGGCAGAGCATTTCGTCGAGCGTAGAAACCAATACTCGCCCCACGCGGAACACTGACTTCCCACATGACATATTGGTTCTGAGGTTGGTAGAATTGCATGTTCCAGTAGCTGTACGGTCCGATTACACTCTTATGCCGACTTCCTAAGTTGATTTGAGCAAAGGAATTCGTGTCCGGTGGACCCTGTTTCGACGGAAATGTCCGGCCTCCTGTGGTCACCAAAACATCATTAGTTACTGGTCGTTTTATGCAGATTTCTGGATGCAGTTAGCATGCAAACACATACAAGCACAAATATTAAGCATTACAAATTTACTACAGAATTCATTGCAGTAGCAGTGCGAGTTTAAATACACTAAAGCAGAGCATTAGTCTCCAGCCCGAAGTGACCTTGCAGAGCTGACACGTCTTGCGGTTGTGGTTGACGATGTGGTCCCCAGTTGGGTCACTGACTGACTTGAGTCTCGTCGTGATTGACACCAGTCGCTCGGGGAGTTCGTGACAGAGCATAGAAACAAAACTTTTGGTTCACTAATCTCCGCAACATCCCGCCTATTCTCAGTTCCTCCGGAAAACAGAAACATTAAGTTTTTTGGTGGGAAATGAGGCTAATGAGTGCAAAAAATAGTAGAACGACGGGTGCCCAAGTTTGTGAAAGTTATTTGAACTAATTTGACAGGGGGTTTGTCAGATGCAATGCAACACATGGATGGAAATAGTGGCGTTAAGCTATGCGATCGACGAGCTAAAGCTCTGACGCTGAATGCAAAGCTAATTTTGCAACTTGCTACCCATGGATCGCATATGAAGAGGGTAGCATTTTGGCGAGTAAGAGTCCCTGGAATTATGATTATTATCCTCTTGTCACTCTGACTCTCCAGAGACCTGTCAAGCTAATGTCCTTTCCAACAACTCCGAAACCCCAAACTAAATCTCCTGTCACGTTGACCCAGTCTCATGACTTGAAAATCTCTTCAAATCTCATGCTGAGATCCAGAAAAAATATACTTATTTGCTGCTTACTATTTCCAGGCTTGTGTCAACTTCACACTTGTTTACAGATCGGCGTAACCTAGAGCTTGGATTTGACAGATCGAGTTATTCTTAAGAAATAAGAGTTTCCAGGGGCCGTGTATTTTATTTCCGGAGCTTGACAGGCTTATACTAAATTCGGTATTTGTACGCATGAGTTTAGCAAAAATTCTTGGATGGTTTAAATAATTTTAAATCCGAATTTTCCCCCTATTCTGACCACATGGAAATTAATTGGGTTGGCCTAGTTGAAAGCCGAAAGCCCCGCTTTCCGTCATTCTGAAGCCGTAGTAAAGTAAGGCGGATTAAGGTTGGATATTTGCTCCTGGAAGCTTTGACCATGTATTTCGTATTTCCCGTGCCCTACACTAGTGCCCTGACGGTTGAGTGAGAATGATCCGCCCTGGCCCTCATAGCCCTGTTTCCGCCAAAACCTTATCACCGTATTTATTTATTTATTCCACATTACCTCCGCCCGCACCCAGGGCCCGAAAACTAAAACTACATACTATTTTGTAGTTCCTCTCAAACAGCCAACTAAAAAACCCGGGTATGGCTCCTACGCTAAAAAAAAATCGTGGAGAAAAGCCGCCGGCCGAGGCTCTACTGGTGGTGTAATGTAATGGGGGGCTTGTGGAGAAGAGGCCAGGGCCTGGAAGTAAATGCTCGTTAAATTTAATGCCAGGCATTAAATGGACTTCGGACGGGTATCATGAGAACCAATTTTGGAGACTACGTAGCCGAGATGGGCCTTTCCTCTTATCTGTCCCACACATCTTCTGCTGCTTTCGCTAAATTTCGACAATTCCGTGTCGGTTATTCGCAGATTTTTAAGGTTTATCTGGCCATTAGCTCAGGGGCGTTCTAGATCAGCCTAGGTTTAGGAAAAAAGGAAATCAGGCATGAATTAACTAGATTCCCAAGCCAAGTTTTAGGATTCAACCCGCTAAATAATGCTCAGTTTGAATATGTGTCATTAGCGAAATTTGATACGGCGAATTGACAGGAAATTTCCGTTTCTGAAACGAAGTGTAGCTATGTTCCAGGAACTGGGATGCTACGATAAGTTCCAGCTCCATCCAGGAAGCTCACAAAAATATAAACAGAGACCCAGTTAGTGTAATTGGAACAGCAACCCCCTTCCGCTCCCCGTTTTAAGCTTTTTTAAATCAAATGGAACGAGCAAATTCCGGAAATGGGTTCTATCTAGTAGCATCTCCTTCTCCTCTACAGAACCTGGAGTCGAGGCTTAAAGACTTACGACGTATTCGCCCGTAAAGCATCAAAATATTCGAAATTTGTTTTGGACACACGTGCCATTCAAGTGGTAGCCGTGTGAATGCCAATGCGTGTCAGTAAATTGATCATAAGCAGTCAGTTTTCGGATGTTCTAGTAACTGCACTTTCAAACAGCATATTGCTGCGTACTATACAATTCGATAGATTGACATTATGACAAAGTATGAAAAATATGGATAAGCCTGAGTTTGATGAGACGGCAAGATTCGATAGCAAAGTTTGAACAAACAAATATGGCGGCTTAGAAGTCAGAAATTTTCACAGACATTTAATTGGATGCATATCAAAGCCATTTCCTGCCGTTTTTCGTGGTTTCTATCCCCTCACCTTGCATGTCCGACCCATTGACAAGCACGAAGTAGGCCTCTGCGGCATTGAATTCCGCCAAATTGCGGGCATAAGAGCAGAGGCAGAAAGTTGTTGAGTTGGAATTCTGCTCGTCAAGGGCCTCTTTCGTTTCACTAATTACAGGTCGAGCCTGATCTCCGGACCCATCCTCAAATAGAATGTCATCTCCAGAAGCTAGGCCTGAAGAGCCCTCGAATTCCTCATTATCGAGCAAAGGCTCTATGAAGGCGTCATCACCGCCAGATGCAAATTCTCCCGACCCCGAACCCGAAATCGACGTGTCGTTAAATTCTTCGTATTCCAGTGGGAAAATTGGAATTTTGCTTGTGTCAGTTTCTCCTAACCCGGAACCATAACCTGAACTAGATCCGGTCTCGCCTGAGCCGGATTCGGTACTGGTGATGTAATCTGTGTCAGAAGTGTCCGTGGGACCTTGGCCGGAATTTGGTTTTGAAAGATCGTATTCTTCCTGCGAGGAGCTGCAAGGTGGACAAGAGCATTCGCAAACGCCGCCAGAGATGGTTACATGAGGAGCGGGCGTTGTAATCGTGATCGTGTGCGGATCGTGTTCCGTTTCGTAATTATAGTTGTCATCAATCACCTCATTGTCAGCCCTGTCATCTCCAGGCTCCTTGGGCACGAAGTCAAAGACCTCTTCATTCTCATTAGGAAACACGCTGATTTCGTTCTGGTCTTCTTTCCAGAATTTCGGGCCTTTCTTGTCAGGCAAAACGGGAATATATGATACGAGGATATTCGGCTCAGAGTTTTCCGCAGCGTCGTTCTGAGGCAGGTCGTCAACTGGCGTAGGCTCGTCATTCAATGGAAGTTGATAGGCATGCGAAATATCCGAGTCACTGTGCTCAGGGAGGTCAGAGTAGTCGAGTTTATGCAGACCTGATCCTGACCCTGAGTCATACTCCGCACTTTCAAGTGTCTCTCGCTTCAAACGCACTACCACAACACTACGGTCAAGCTCTACTGTGTGCCGCACAAATTAAAGAACCCAACACCATGCAATGTGGTAAAAAATAATTAAAATCAGGCATTAGTCAATCAAATTAATTCTACAACTAGACCAAAATAAAGCCAATTTTATTGCTGAAAAATGAAAATTCTGTCATTTTAAACTTTAAAATGCAATAATTTTTAGCTTTAATCCGGTCTACATGCCCCAAAACCAAAACTACAGCTGAAATTATGTGTGATAGTGAAAGCGGAGAAAGTTGAGGATGTAAGTCGTACCTGATCCAGATGGTAGAATGGGTGCACCTCCTGACTGACTGATGGGACCACCTGATGACAGACCGATTGATTGTCCGTCCTCATCTTTGCTTGACCGCATGACCTCTCCTTCCATCCGTGTGCCCCGGTTTCCGCTTTCGCCTCCCATCGGGGGTATAGCACCGGCGACTAAAATTTACAAACATGATTAGTATGCAAAAATTTGGATTATCGATTAACTTTAACAATTTTGCAAAATTGGAGAAAATTATTGGTTTGTGAAATTTTTAAATTTCAACCCGAAAATTCCAATAACTTACTTAAAAGTACGTTGAAAATAACGGAGAGAACGGCGAAGAGAATGCAGAAGATAATGAGAGCCTTTTTCCAGTGACAGTAGCCCTTGAATTTGTAGAGAAAGTCGTCGTCGTCGGACTTGTTGGACCGCTGCCGACTGTCCCTCAGCGTGGCCATATGCATCGTGTCCTTGTACAGCAGACTACTACAAGTGAAAGTGAGTAGTAGTTAGTAACGAAATTACCTCTAATTCCTACTTAATTACCCAATTACTCAATTGAAAGTTATTAAACCCTATTTTGCCTGATTAAATAAACAATTAGACAGCCAAATATTGGCGAGATAGCATTTAAATCAATTAAAACGTCTATTTGAATATTGGGTTTGACTCAAATTTGCATACTTGTAAGCAGTTGCTCCCCGTTCTAAGCTTTTTTAAATCAAATGGAACGAGCAAATTCCGGAAATGGGTTCTATGTAGTAGCATCTCCTCTACAGAACCTGGAGTCGAAGCTTAGAGACTTACGGCGTATTCGCCCGTAAAGCATCAAAATATTCGGAATTTGTTTTGGACACACGTGCCATTCAAGTACTGCTCGCGCGAATACCAATGCGTGTCAATAAATTGACCATAGGTAGTTAGATTTTGGATGTTCTAGTAACTGCACTTTAAAACATAATATTGTGGGACTATAAAATGCGATAGATTGACATTATGACAAAGTATAAAAAATATGGACAAGCCTGAGTTTGATGAGACGGCAAGATTCGGTAGCAAAGTTTGAACAAACAAATAT
Organism: Ceratophysella communis; assembly: GCA_009869905.1. Lineage (NCBI taxonomy): Eukaryota > Metazoa > Arthropoda > Collembola > Poduromorpha > Hypogastruridae > Ceratophysella > Ceratophysella communis. The sequence continues at coordinate 435 of VNWX01000426.1, read as the reverse complement.
GGCGGCTTAGGAGTCAGAAACTTTCACAGACATTTAATTGGATGCATATCAAAGCCATTTCCTGCCGTTTTTCGTGGTTTCTCTCCGCTCACCTTGCATGTCGGACCCATTGACAAGCACGAAGTAGGCCTCTGCGGCATTGAATTCCGCCAAATTGCGGGCATAAGAGCAGAGGCAGAAGGTTGTTGAGTTGGAATTCTGCTCGTCAAGTGCCTCTTTCGTTTCACTAATTACAGGTCGAGCCTGATCTCCGGACCCATCTTCAAATAGAATGTCATCTCCAGAAACTAGGCCTGAAGAGCCCTCGAATTCCTCATTATCGAGCAAAGGCTCGATGAAGGCGTCATCACCGCCAGATGCAAATTCTCCCGACCCCGAACCCGAAATCGACGTGTCGTTAAATTCTTCGTATTCCAGTGGGAAAATTGGAATTTT
>VNWX01000425.1:0-22404 GCA_009869905.1 Ceratophysella communis | reverse complement strand
ATCCATAGTAACTGGTGATTATCCAAACTCCCTAGTTATTAGCGATACTCACTAGTTATTATCCATAGTCACTAGGGGGGATGCATAATAACCAGGGATTATACATAATAACCGATTTATCATATTCACTGCAACATATACAATAATTACGAAAAATTAAAGCAAAATGAGATGAGGCCTCAGATCTATCGAAAGCGACGCACATGGACGCCGCAAAGCCACAAAAATGTGTTTCATAGTATTTGAATTGTTTACATTTAAATAACGAGTCCTTTGCGACGGACGGACACACAGACGGACGGACAAGAGTAAACCTTCTAATCTAAATTTTATGATCATTGGTAGTGGTTTGTTAACAACAACATCGTGGTACCTAATAGAAACGTATATGGTTAGCTGGAATGGGCAGCTCAAAACCTTATATTTTACCTTTTTTACAACAATAATGTTATTTCACAGTATAACAGATATGATTTTCCTTAGGACAATTATAGCCTGACTGTATTGAATTGAAATAGGAGTTTCCACAAAGCAACCTACTCTGCCGTAGCAATCAGCAAATTCAAAGTATAGTCCGTAATAATGGTAAGAGTAACCGGTATAGTAATAAAATCAACGTCCATGTACTGCCCAACACGAAAACGATAAATCCTGCAGGCCTTCAGCGTTTTTTTCATGACTGTTGAATTGGTATCTTGAATACGAGATTTCAATACCGTAGTTCGTAGCTCACGTTGCTTAGCTAGTAAATAATATACCGAGATGGGAATTGAAGTCGAAACGCATGCAATTCCGACTAGTGTCAACTTGAGCAGTACTCCCGTCATACGAATTAGAACATAGTTGACAATTACATTGACGGACAGTAAAGACGCAACTCCCATTGGGGCCAAGTCTTTCGAAATCAATTCATTGAAAAGTATTCCAAGCATGTAGTCAGCTTTGTAGACAATAGTGAAAATGGAGTCTGAAACCATGCTCAGAGTCGTTCGAGGATTAGCTTGAGCATTTCTAGAATTGCAAAAAATAAAATATTATTAAAGCTAATAGAATGTAAAATCGCACCGAAGATGTATACAAATATTTCACTTACGCAAGCTCATTTAAAACTTCCACGATTCTAGGAAGTACAAAAAACGTTGCGATGGAACAGTAGACTGAGGACATTGACATTGTCGCGATGAAGAGTTGAAGAATTCCCATTAGCAAAATGAATCCTATGGAGCTTTGATGTACCATTTCATGTCCACTTTCTGAACAAATTGGAAATACATGAGCGAATATATGCTTGTCACATTCAATGAAATAGTAGATAACGTATCCGATGAAGCTTCCCTGAAGGAAAACACTGCAAACGAGCATGAACTTTTCTGTTTTAATGAGAATTGGGGAAGTCTCGTATTTGTTCTTGGAGTACTTATCTGTAAATTTTGATTCGAATTAGATATTTTTAAAAAATACCGGCTATGTGCATCGTATTTTAGGTGAATTTGACCTTAAAAATTTACCTTGAATATCCTCGTAAAACTTCTTGACGCTATTTGTGAATACAATGAATTCTCTTCTCCTCACAAATAAATGGACGCGAAGAAAGAAGTGCATTAGAAACTGTGCACCGACAATAATACGAAACCTGGGTCCATTTAAATTGAAAAATATTCCAAAATAAAAGTCTCTTATCATTGCTCCAATAATAGCCACATTTACGCTTAAAATCATGAAGCTGGCGAAATAAAAACGCACCCACTCGTATTTGTGCTTTGGGAGTTTTAGTTTTCCTGTCTCAGGATCAAAGCATATTGGATGCGCACCAAGGGTGTACCCAATATTTATCATATATCGCTCAATACTTTGAAGAAGGCTGCCTCGTTGGTAGACAACGTGTCTAGACCTAAGGTCATTTGGTACACTACTCGCCATTTCAGATTTTCCTTAACAGCCGAAGCGGAGTTACAGTTGTCAGTAGCGTCGGATTAATTGTATTCAAGGGGTTTTAATTTAAGAAAAGTCGACCTTCTTGCTCAAGATGCTAGGTTGAAGTGATCTGCTTTATATCATTTTTTTGAATGGGTTAAGACACATCCGGAACGAATTATCCTAGAACTTTTTTTTAAAGGCTTGAATATTTAATGGTTAATGGTGGTTTGTAATAGCTTATTATTTGCATGAATGATGAGCAGCAATTTTTCCCCACACAGTTGTACCGGACTTCCGGATAATAGGCAGGTCGGGCTCTTTAAGTGATAGGTATGGTTTTATGTTATAGCTAACATTATAGTTGTTGCGATGTAAGAGTTACCCTAAAGTAACAAAAAAAATTGTCACTGTTCAAGTTCAAAGAAGCATTCAATTTCAGTGCTTATATGGAATTTACTAAAAATGTTTTTTGAAAAAAAAAGTAATTTGCGGGAAATGTTTTAGTACATATTACGCTCGCTGTTTTATAAAGTTGACAAATTGTCTAAATGATTCACAACACACATACAGTATACAGGGTCCCACATATCACATGTCCATCTTGGTATTTCATATACCCCAGGGGTATACAAGGTCATGGTATATACCAAATTGAATCTTAGTTCACTGCGAATCTCACGGTGCAATAATATTTTAGGATTGCTTGCAAGCGGCCGCTGCACAGCGCAAGAAAGAGCAAGCGGCCGTCTTTTCTTGCTCCTCTGGCGCCTGCTGCAAGAGCAAAAAAGGCTCGTGTGCGCTGCTGCCGACCGTGCGCCAACTGGCGCAATTCAACGTTTTTGCGCTTATTTGTCAATTGAGATTACTCTACGATATGGAAGTTGACCAAAAGGTATCAGAGAAGGTCATGCACCACACCTATAACTTTTAAAACGAATTTATTTTATCATTAATGTACTTCATATGCCTCAAAAGGCTGAAATCCAGTTTTTTCGCTTCTTTGCGCTGTGTAGCGGCCGCTTGCAAGCGATCCTAACATTTTATTGCACCATGAGATCTGCAATGAAGTAAGCTTCAATTTGGTATATACCATGACCTTGTGCGACCTTCGCGTATATGAAATACCAAGGTGGACATGTAATATGTGGGACCCTGTACTCATAAAACTATGAAAAAAAAATCATAGTCTAATTAAATAATTTTATTTGAGGGTTTCTGGAATATAAGATTTTAATGTTTACAGTAAACAAGGCTCGTAACGGAGTTTGTTTATTATGCAAAATTTATTTAGTAATTGGCGCATAAAATGGTAGTCTAAGAATAAAAATTTCATGACAAAACAGCAGTCGGAATCAGAAGATAATTTTGAGCAAAATGAACTCCTAATTTTAGGTCAGGATTTCCGAAGGTCATTTTCTACGTCGTTTCTGAACAGAAATGGTGTTGATTACAGAGGCTTATAGATCCAAGTAGACCCTAGCCATCGACTTACTGAAATTCTACCCGCTTCTGTCACTGATCCTCCTTGCAGTCCACCCAATCTTGTAAGTAGTAATTTCAGAGATAAGATGTAGAATTCAAGAGAAAGGCACGTATTTTCTTCAGTGAAGGACACTGACGCATTATGAAGAACAGCGACGTATCTACGTATATGTTCTTATCCACTCGACAGCTTCAAGAACAGGATTAAAAGTCTCCGTCACATAATACGTGAATGCTTTCACTTCGGCGTCGTGTGTCTAATAACTTTGTACGAGTAACTCGAATAACCCAACTGATAAATCGGATTTAAGATCTGCAATTACTTGGACGATTTTTCAGAAAGACAGTTCTTGCGTATTTCTGCGTTCTTGTTACTATTTACACTTTCACTCGAAGAGAGTCAGGACGACAAGTGTAAAGAAAGAAAAGTGCTTTTCGGCCGCACCGAACTTCATTGATTAATACCCGCATTTGTTGTGACTTTCTTCGGCTGGTTCAACGAATTCTGCATGGAAACAAGGGAAAATCAATGACTCTCCAGGCAGGGTACTCAGCGAAGAATTGCTGCACGTGGAGCTACTGTCACTGTCCATTTAGTGTCCACCTGTTTCCAAATTAGACGTCTGTGCGTGCAGTGGAAAATATTCGATTCTCTGTCATTTACGCCTTGTCAATTGAGCTTTTTGTAATTTAAGGCTGTTTAAAGGGTTTTAATTTCTGTCCAATTCAGGTCTTATCAACGCCTGAAATGTTAGAAAGAGCAATGCAAATTTAATTGAAATATTTAATTTTAAAATAAAAAATTAATATTCAAGTTAGCACACAATATTGCAAATTTGCCACGGGAGTGTAGAAAACAGTAATTGAGAACTGTCTAACTGTTTAAATATTTGGTTGAGTTAAGCTTTAACGACGAATTGCACCGCAGCTCTTCGACGTATCTTCCGAAAATAGAGTTTAAACCGGTCGATGCTGGGTATCTCTGAAAGCCTGACAATTTTAGTTCTGTTATTTTGCCTTAATCCGCAGCAGTGTTCAGCTGACAAGGCAGAAATGATGCGTCCTATCCCATTCGATCCACCGGACCAAGAAAAACGTCAATGTTACTTATGCTATTATTGGCACTGAAAACTACGCTGCAGTACACAGATGCGTAGGGAAATGATTGTTGATGCCAATTGCTCAACGGCTGTCGAAAAACTGCCAAACCAAAGCTGTACTTCTCCCAACAACAACCCCAGCCCAAGTGGTGCGAAAAAGGAGTTGGGTCATTTTTACTATATACAATTTCTGAAGCCTACAAACAACAATCGTGTACTGGCACTTGGACACAAAAAAAAATTGTTTGCAGTAAGAAGGTTTAAAAGTTAAGACAGAGGTTGAGTGAGGGAGACGACGACGGGCTTGTTTTTTTTCTCTGCCGTTGGTGATCCTTGCCAAATCACCTGGGGCTGGGGCACATTTTGCGGATGGGGAGGATGTTATATAATAAGTTCTTCGGCTAGGATTGCATATTTTGTGTGTAGGCTTATTAAAACGGCAATAATGCTACGCTCTTGGCGCCTTGTTATTAAATGCAAAAATCTGAGGGGGATATTTATGGGGAGAAAATTATGCATTTTATGAGCAACTATTAAAATCTCTGTAAGTTATTATTTATGCCTGAAATGGTGGGACTATTAGTACACGTCGAAATCCGACGCTGTTATGTTTTAGNTTTATGCCTGAAATGGTGGGACTATTAGTACACGTCGAAATCCGACGCTGTTATGTTTTAGTTGCTCAGATCTTCAGCTTGCATAGGCATGAAGCAGGAACAAATTTGCATGTCTCGCATATGCAATCTTAAATGGATGTTGTATTACTTAACACGTACGAAAATCGCTCTTCGGTTTTGACCTTATGATATTTTACGTTCAAAGTCTCGTACTGCACTGATGTTAGCTTAGCTCCTGTGTATTTTTAAGCAATCTATGAAATACAGTATATTATCGACTAAGCCTCAGTTGCATTATTCATAGTGCAGGCAGAGTACACTTTAGATTCGACACGGATGTAATTACACATTCCTTGTGTATTTTTAAGCAATCTATGAAATACAGTATATTATCGACTAAGCCTCAGTTGCATTATTCATAGTGCAGGCAGAGTGCACTTTAGATTCGACACGGATGTAATTACACATTCCAAATTCCAAAGTCGGCTTGTAATAGGAATATGGTTCTATTTACAGACAACTATGGACCCATCAGAGTGTTGTACTTTTTTCAAAATTAGCTGCAACATGTAACTGGACTGTAATCTCGATATTTACACTAAGCTCGATTCGGATTTGTAACTCGATGCCGGCTGGATTTCCAACGAGATTCGTCAGTTTATCCGTCTCCCCTCCCAGTCCCAGTACTATGGAGAGAAATGTGAAAACGTTAGAGGTTAAGGGAGCATCATTAGTTTCCTTCATAAATGCCCGTGCGTAAGAGGCACTCAGATCTAGAGTCTCGAAGTATCCTATTACAACTCCTGTACTAAAGTACCGGAGAGCCATTATTATTTCAATATAGTTAGTTCAATAGGGTCATCACACAGGAGGATTCTTGGTGGGGTCTGTCTTGTTGCGGGCTCAGTTTGCGAATGAAATCAGATCTGACCCATTATTCTTATTGCTCTATTAGTGAAAGTAGATAGTACGCAGTGGGCACCAGAGCATGTCAGCTGGCCAAAACACGCAAACCAGCGAAATACTTATGCCAGACGGACAGAAAATCCTCCGCAAATCAAAAATTCGATATCCGGTCAGTTTTGATTTGATTTTATTGGTTGAGATCATTTATCTCTATTTATTCTTATCCTGAAGATAACGAAAAAAACGTAGGCAGGTGAGTAAAAATTAATGGAGCACCGGTACAGGAAGCAAAACAATCTAAATAAATTCGAATGTGCATCCGTCACGTTTATAGGATTTACTATTGCTACGCTTGCTACATAAACGCACACAATGCGAATTTTCCAAAAATAACCGGATGTTTGTTTTTCATAACGATATGCCACAAAAGGTCACACAATTCTTTGAGGTTGACAATTCCCTGATCTTCTGTTATCATTGTCACGGTAGAATATTCATAATGCTTAAAGCCCAGCACACTATTGCTATTGAGCTGTCAGGGCTTCCGCCTCTCGAAAAGTTAGTCTGTGTGATATTCTTCATGACTTGTCGCCATTTTGAATGAACTACGAAACCTCATCAGTTAACTCAGCGAACTCACCTTGAACTCTCATTAGGCCCTTCCTGTGCATAATTCGAGACCATCAAGAACACGCAGTCCAGCCACGCACGATTCTGCATCTGTTATTCTTATTATTATGCGTTGGTACTGTTCATAACGAGATTCCAATGACATGCACACAAACAAAGTCAAACTAAAGTCGGGCTTATAATTTTAACAAGCAGAGTTCGGAGCAATGACACAATTAATACACGCAGGTGGGTTAATTGGCTGGCCAGTACTATCTCTTTGGGATGCTCAGGGCGTTGAGGAGGCTGCGGCTACTGCAGGGTGTGGACGCCGAATTCGGCTCATCGTTGCCCATAAAGTACGAGTCATTTTAAGCATTATTGCTTTGCTGCTGCTAGTGAAGCGTGGTGGGTTCCTTTTGCATAGTGCATCTTCAATCTGATTCGACTTAAATTTTGTTGTATAAGCCTATTACAGTAAGTTGTATGCAATTTTCATTCTGGTTCCATTCAGCAAGTCCACAACGAAAAAAGGAGGCTTAGGAAGTTATTGAACCCAACGGTTTCTTTATGGCTTGAGAAGAAAGAATTGCATTCCATTCCATCCTGGGATAAATGATTATGAAAGTGTCACGATTTTTTTTCTTCCTACAAGCACAAACTCTTGTCTGAGGGTTCAATTTCCTGTACACTCCACAGGTAGACGGATTGCTTGTAAAGCTTGTAAGCAGTTGGAGTACTGCCAGATCCGCCGACGCATCTCACGCTCACGTCTTCAAGGGCAGTAACAGTAACGCACTAACAGGTTGCTTTGCAATTTGCAAAAATTCAATTTTTAGTTTCTATTTTAGAGGACTTCACCAAAGCACGTTGGACCGTTTTAATTGTAATACACAATTAGAGTGAAATTTAAGCACTTCACGAATTTTTAATTTTTTCACAAATGAAGTCAATTGGTCAAACAATTTCTACAAATATTTTAATTAATTCAGGGTGTATTGGAGATCCGTTGAAACGGATGCCAAGGACTTGAATGAAGAACTTGACTCCTGGATCAGCACGTTTTTTAATGTATTATTTTTCCCTGAGGTCCTCTTCCCTCGCCATGCTCCTCTTCTGTGTGTAACATTAGGCTGATTGCGTTTGACTGCATTTCTGTTTAGCATTATAATTTTTTTTACTGTCTGCCAAACCTTATACAATGCACAACACGACTCTGCCCATTGTAGCATTTTTTCCGTAGATTTTTCGATGGGGATGGGGATGATGGGGCAATGACTCCTCTCTCGCTCATCTCACCTCAACTCACAATGCAATTCCGTGACGTCAGGCCAGCAGATGAAGAGGGACTCATTGTGGAAATGTTTCTGGTTACCAAAAAACCTTGAGGGTACATATGGTAAACTTAAACCTAATGTCAGGTTCAGGCCAGGCTTAGAGAAACGGTTTTCAACGCTAAATACTTTGGCTTTTGGCTTACACAATTACTGAAAGGCTATAGTGCAGTCAGGTTGGAACGAATCAAATATGTTGGTGCTACTAGTGTCATTTGACACGTTTTAGTCAATATAATTTTTTTCACAGATTTCTACGATAATACAGGTTTATTGGCAAGTTTCCAGTGACGCAACTATAGGCAAACACTTGTGAGCCCAGAGAAATTGTAAAGCCGTAAAACATTTTTGGAGTAAGTGTGCGTTATTTTAATTCGTGAATTAAATGTTAATTAATTTTACTTTGCTAAATCTAAATTTCGTGAGCAAGCAGCCGCAGCCCTTTAGAACTTGTTACAGGCAATTTGCAAATTTTACCAGGTACCGAACATGGATGAGAGAAGAAGCTGTTGCTCGTTTGCGAATAGCCCTGGATGCTGATTATTGCTAAATTTATACTTTAGACGAAATATTTCATTTGAACTGCGTCAGGCTCAGGCCATACTGCCAATGAGAATTCGGGAAATAGAAAAAATTCCATGAAGTCTTGTATGAATACAAAATTTCATTTGTGAAGAAGTGCTTGAGTTTCATTGTTGCCAAGACGGTGGTGTTCGTTCCACTCGAGTTCCAATGGAACGGAAGGCGATTACTTTACAGGTTTTTCTCCATTTTTGTTGTTGGTGGAACTGGGAACTTTAACTGCTGCTGCTATGAATAATACGGAGTATTGTTTACCAGAACTTGTCTACTCATTCTGAAATGCCGAGCCCAGTTTTGGAGATCCGAATTCACAGAGTCTCTCATTGTTGTGAGCTCAAGTTGCATAGAGTAGCATTTGCATGTACTAATGGCTAAATTAATAATCTCATCATCTTCAACAAGCTCTTCTGCTTATCTCTGTCTTTTTTAGGTAAGGAAGTGAATGAAAAAACCGTTGTGGAAGAGGAGCTTCAAGGGAAACAATGAATTAGCATTATGTAACATTATTGCATGTGAATGCCAACTGTGCGTCGGACTACGCCTCCGCAGAATAACCGTAGCTATTAATTATACAATATAAATAAAATCTCTGTCAAGCATAACCCAAAGTATATAGAAACATTGTGAATTTATTAAATTAAAATCTTTTATATACCAAAAGGACAATACCACGCTCAATATTTACGAAAATGAAACCTAAAGACCGAATTGCCAAGACATACCTGTAAACCTATTAAATCTGTAGCCCACCCCCAGAAACCCAATTGCCAACAAGAAATTCTAATTTTAATTGTTAGTTACAGCAAAATATTGTTGCGTGCTGTCATTAAAAATACAATAAGAATGAAACCGGATGGAGCTCAACTCTCAAAACTCTTTTGAGTGTCATGAGTGTCACGATGCGACGTCTTAAGTAGCAGTTGATTTATAGTAATAATATGTAAAGTGTCATGGAGCATATAGCACCGAATGAACTCCCACGCCATATTCTTCCCTGTAATTCCGAGCAATACTGCTTCGTGCCGTCCGTCCATGAAACCATGCACGCTACGTCAAGCTCCACTTGCCGCTCTTTAATTAAATCCTGCAGGTCGTTCCAAATCGTTTTGGATAGTATATTTTGATATGTGATTTATAGACTAGCGCGTGTAGGAAGTGACGGGTAGTTCAATAATTCCTAATTCAGATGAGAGCAAGTTGGACCAGTTCGATTAATGTGCGTTTGATTTCAAATTGATGAATATTTACGGCTTTTACTGGAAGCGTAATACGAATTTATGCATCGAGTTCCATTTCCATAACTTACCCGCTGCCCGCATAAATTTTATTACGCCCTTTTTAAGAGCTTCTATGCACTGAATGGACAAGGCAAATTTAGTATGCTCGGGACTCGGGACTCATTGTCAGACAATTGTCTAATTCAAGAGCGTCAATATCACCAATGAAGCTCTCAAAGTAAGTGGACTAGTAGGGGCGTGAAAGAAAATCGTAATTCGGGACCGATGATGCTGTGGTGAGTTTTGAGTTGGGCGGCGTTGGATTACAAGGCCTAAGATAATATCTGGAAGAAAGAAAGATGTGCACTAAAGTCGGATAAATCGACAGCCGCTTTTCTAGCTAGCCTGTAGCTCCAGTTCACTCTCTCTTTCCCGGCTTGGATCCTCCTTTGACCCCAGGGAACTCATTACTTTTTACTATACTCGTCTACTGCTAAGGTGACCTGAGCTGACTCAAAACCAGCTCCAGCTACACATGCCACACCACACACTAAACAAACACTCAAGTCAGCATTGTCCCCTAATAGCTCCACTTAGCACTTCACCTTATTCCACGTTTACCTGGGACCACTGGGATAACCGCTTTTCCGGTTATCGTGAGTCATGTTTAGTCAATTGGGTATCGGACAGTTGGGCCTGACAAAATGTCAGACACACGGAAGCGGTCATCGATTGTGCGGTGAAAGGTACCGTGAAATCTAGAATCGTTATGCATACAATTTCGAAACGAAAAACACGTTACTTGGGGTTTTAAATCATCACTCTAAAATAAATCCGAAATGACCAGACGTCAATTGAACGGAAGGAAAACGGATCTGCCCTGGGCCTTACATAAAACCACCAGCAGTGTCTGTGTCTGTCCAAATGTGACTACTGCAAGTGGATGGACAATCCAACATCAGGGAAGCAGGCAACGAAGTCAAGGTGTGGTACTCGAATCAAGTCTTAAATGTCATTGCTCTCTTGAAGCACCCATTGTATTCTTCAGCAAGAGACTTATTGAGAACTGCCTGCTGGACGGATTTATGAGAGGCGGGCTTGATTTTTACAGTATTTTTACATCAATTGGGTTTTCCTCATCGTAAATTTCAAGCTGAAGTGCAGCAAATTAAAACAAACAAACAATAGCAAGTGCTTTTAAGGGTACAATGCTTTAAAAATATATAATTCGTATTAAGTTCGAATTAATCGATTTAAAAGAGTTTTCACCACTTCACTCTGGATTTTATTTAGCACTTAAATAAGCACGTGTGAACCAGCGCGAGTTCAAGCCTCAGATTTACTACCAACTGTCCGATCTAAGGCTTTAGCCATAGTAAACTTTCAATCAGTGAAATTGAGAAAACAGCAGCCCACAGAGAAAACCATGGTCAGGTGTTAGTATACTTTTCTGGAAGCTTGACGGGAGCTTTAACAAAGCTTGAATTACTTGATTCCAGTAGCTTCCAGCACTCAGCCTTCGAAGCTGAAAGTAGAACAGGATTTAGAGAACGGCGTACGGGGTACTAAGGCGAAATCTAGTACACAATGCATGGTCCAGTCGTAAAATTGTTACGACCAAGTTTGTAGGCAGTCTTATTTCTAAGTATATTAAGGAAATATACTCCCACAGCTTAAGCACCAAGCGGATCGTGTACCTCACTTGATTGAATTCTAAAATCTAGGCTAGGTACTAGCAAAACGTACAAAGCGAGGCTGAGAGTGAGCTTCAAGCTTAGCGGAAAACCTTCACGGTTCTACGGAACGGAATACAAACATCTTGAAGTAAATCGGCTAAGCCCTTTAGCATCAAAGTGAGACGCGAATACGGAATATTTTACGGACGTTTCAGTTCACCACATGCATCACTCGAGTGTGTCGTTAAAGCGGCATTTCAAAATTGAAATTACCGCGAAACTGGCAACAATATATTATATCATGTGCTAAGTAGCCAGGCGAATTGCTTCGTGTTCTCACTCCAAATCGCGGTATTATCGTTTAGGGCAGTTAGCCTGGAAAGTTTAAGCTTTGTGTGTCGGTGTCGATAGGTCCCAATTATATGCCAAATTCTCGTGAATTTCCAATTTACGGTATCAACTTAAGAAAGATGTTCCAGAATTTTGGCACAATACGTTACCGTGTTAGACAATGGACGCTGTAAGCTTGACATAGGACAATACCATATGTTTCATAATACCGGAGTGCTGCTGGCTGAGAAGCGCACTTCGAGACTGCTCGCATGACAGTAGTAGTGGTAAAGAGCCAGAGACTAATGGGCTATTTCTTTTCTCCTTACACACTCCATTAAACGATCTCATTTTCCAAAAGCCTACAAGGATAAAAGAAGGAGGCGACGGAGTTGTGAAGACAGAAGATGGAATTATGATGACGACACCCAAAATGAAATACGAAGAGATGAGACAATGTGTCATTTTCGAAGGGCGAAATGATGATGTGCTTTCTCTCGCTTCCATGCACTCTCACTTTACGCTCTTCTTACATGCTGCAATCTGGGTTCTGGAGCATTCCAACGGACACAAAAACAGATCTCTCTAGTCAATTGGCTTTTTACTGAAATTGCCTCATTTGCGTATTTAGCTGGGACACGTTCTTGAATCCACAAACCGCAAAAACCCTATTGGTAAAATACTTATTGGAATGATTCTGACCACAATACATAGTTTGGTTAAATATTCCGAATTACAGTTTGATTCAAAAATTGCAGATTGACTGTTGCAGCCTTTGGGTTGCATGTGTACACCTGTAGGTATATCATTCTCAGTACAACTTGATGTACTCCGCCGCCCCCGCCCTAAACTTTAAGTATCTACCCGGTCTGTCCACATGCCTCAAGTTTATATACAGCAGAACTAGAGAAGTAGAAATTTAAATTGCTTCCAGAAGAAAAAGTTTTTAAATTTTAAGTGAAAAAATCTCGTTAGTCACTCGGTGGCCTGGTCTTTGCAAGAAAATTGAAGCTGGAGATGTGGAGAAGCGTCTCGATTTAACTTTGAGCCCAGAACGGTGACGAAACCGAAATTATTGCATATATGAAGATATATAGACTTGCCTATGTAACGCATTAGCTGTGTCTCATTTCCTGTATTGTCTATAGATGTTTCGAAAAGTAAAGAAATGCCTTTCAGTCAAGAATCATAGGAGACAAGAATATAACTAGTAGTTACAAGTTGCAAGGTTACAGATTTTACTTCGCCCGACGGCACAATAAACCGCCGTTGTCAGACTTCTTCATTTCTTGATGTCTTCGTGTTTCCAGTTGGTTCTGAGCAAGTCAACCCTTGGTGTGGAAGGTGTGAACTTAATCTTATGGATCTAGAATCAAATATTTTCAACCTAAAAAACTTTCTAGACAGACGATTTCAGTGGCAATCCAAGCTAATTCACCAGGACATATGCGTATTTCGGTTAAACTTTTATTGCGTTGGAAGCTGTACAACTGCAGAAAGGCGTAAACATGGAGTTAGTAGGATAGATGCTAGACTCAAGCGTCATTACATGTAACGATATAGCTTCGTTGAAAATAAGATTTCTTAAGCTTGCATATGTACGGGGTACAGAAAACTTTCATTAGTTTTCCAAAATTTTCCAAAGTTTCACATTTGCTTTAATGAAAGAATTCAATTTTCAAATTAGCTTCAGGTTCCTGGAAAAAGGAAGTCCCTGAAACGGAAGCTGACAACCAGAGTAACTGATTGGTTAACTGCAGACAATTATTCAATTCAATTCAATTCGAGTTTATTGTCCGATTCAATGGCCGAAGCCCTTACAGACACTGCAGACAATTGGGTCAGCGGTCGCCAAGCTACGGGACTCTAGTTACGTACCAATCAATCAGCATCACTACGATACGACTCCATTATGAAATTCGACGCATTATATGCCTGTTACCAAGGAAATCTTGAGGAAACCGGAGGTGGAGTTCATTTCCGCAGAAAATACACAATGACACAAACACAATTAAATAAATACATGGAATACGGTTCGTTTGTCGCTCCAATAACTTTTCCATCTTGTGAAATTAGGGTAGGTAGACTAATACAATATTTTTCTGTTGATTGAGTCGTGATTTCCGGTGTTGATTTCAGTGCAGAAAACTCTGGAAAATCTACACATGTTTGGTTCTTTCACTGTTAAGTGCAGATCGCATGGCTTCTGTTAAATTTGAATAAGATATTAAGATTATAAACTCCTTCGACAGCCGTGGTTGACACCTTTTCAGTTTTCGCTGAAGTTGAGTTAGGGAGCTTCTGCTGGATTTTTCTTCGGATACTTGGGGAAAACCATAACTAACCTAACCACACCTATTGAAACTCTTTAGCGGGGTTAAACTATTTTTAGCTGGCTTCTTAAGTTAAACGAAGGTCCGCGTGAATTTTGTATGCTTAGATTTCACCAGTAGTGTCCCGTGGTGGCTCTGAGCGAGAAAGCCGTCACGAGGTCCTTAACCCAAGATTTCCCTGAAGTCCTGTAACTTAAAATAGTAGTTCAGTAACTTTTCTTATCTTTAGTCAACAATTCCTCGAAGACACGTGTTTGTATATTTCTGCAAAGGCTTGTGAACTATAAACTTCCCAGTGCAATGACCACCAGCCCCTCGGTTTTTCGACCTTATGTTTTGTTTTTTAAATTCTTACCGTTGTTTGGAGGATCAGAAGCTAAACGACGCCGTCTAATAATGACCGTATCTCCTCAGATTTCGTTTTAATGTGTGAGACAATGCTAAAGAACTAAATACATTTTTAAAATACTGCTTGTTGCAACATATGTGTACAATATATCGATTCAAGTAGGCGTTACCCACGGATCGTATAAGTTTCTTGAAAATTGTAACATTAAATTCAAAACAATTACCGATCACTTCGGTGAGCACAGGTAGTGAAACCAGGAGATTAGGTTCTGAATCTGGATTGAATCTAAATTAATAACGCTAGATAAGTATCTACCAATCGATCATCCTCGCGTCTGTTACAAGCCTGAAAACCTTTCACATGTCGTGTCTAAGGAAATCTCGATAAACGAAGCTGGAGATCATTTCCGCAGAAAATTTGAAACGACACAATTACATAGAATTTAGTTCGCGTGTCGCTCCAATAACTTCCAACCCAAGCCAACATGCGTGAAAACGCACCATAGTTTGTCGCTTGATTGCTTGTTTCACTGCTTTTATTTGGGTGCACAGATTCCGAGATGATGTCTTAATGTAGACAGCGGGGTCCATGTCCACGCTGTGTACCAAAAGTATTTTTCCGAATTAAAGTATCCGTAATTCTCCGACATGACACGCGACGCACTGCTTAATAGAAACGCAATGACAAGTAGCAGGTGCTCGGAATCACAGGATAATGCTTTCTCCTGGTCATTTAAGCGAATAACGCTAATGTCGTTGACGTTTTTCGGGGAGTGAAGGGCCCATGCATATGAGCGTCGATATTGCGAGGTCGTGTCGCTGTCGATGCTAAAATTTCTTTTTCTTTATTTTCGAGATTTTTAAACCCTCGGTAGATTACTGCTCGCGATTGATATAATTTCTCCGGTTCTTTATTTTGGACTTTATTACGCTTCAACCCCGATAGAATCGTGTAGCACTCATACTCAGCCATAATACAATACATTTAATGGGCAGCCCATTTATCGTTCTGAAGTTCCCTGCAGCTCATTTTCGGTTGAGAACCTAATTCGAAGGATGGAGACCCTGTCATGGTCGTTCCGCGCTGTTACTTTCACTTGAGGACTAAAACAGAAGTAAGAACGAGCAGCGGAAGGAAGACATCTGGGACGCCTCGAGTCGAGAGTTTCGTAATGGTGATGAAGTGAAGAGGGAAATCAATGGACATGTAACAGAGTTAAATGATCATTGTGGGTAAATGGGCAATTTGTTCGCCTCCGTCTGGGCTCACTCAGATATTTTTAGATCTTGAGCAGGTAGAACCCACCGGGCTAATAAAAAACCTCTTCACTCATCACTTCATCCATCCAACACAATTTGGAATTTCTCCAAAAAGTACAAAAATAAGAAAATAAGTAGTAGAAATGAAGACAAACCAAACCACCGGAACAAGTGTTTTCTACGTCTCGCTGCACCTAAAATCGGACTACAGATTTCTGCGACATGTAACCCTATCCGAGCAGTTTCGAAATGAGCTAGGACGACATGGACCGTAGTTTCGTCTTTCACTACGAATTTTGTACTTTTCCATGTGCGTAGTTCTGTAATGAACACCAGGAATCACTTTCGCAAGCCTTCGCCATTTGCTGACGTCTTTGTTATCCAAAGTGAAAGCAGGGCAAGCCTAGCCACACAGTCACATGCCCTGGTTTTTATTTCAAAACTCGAAACGAAAATCTTGGCATTTTTTATGGCCTTAAGAAATATTATATCGCATCGCCGCATACGCCGAGCTCGAGCTATACCATGCAATACATACATATGGAAATGGACTTGACAGGCATATATGGACGGAGAATGAAACTGAAAACCATACGTTAGACTCCACTCGAAGTCCCAGTTCAATAAAACACACACATTTGTTGAGAAGGACATTTGAAATCCACTATGGCTCGGATTTTCCAAGAATTCACGTTATTCGCTCCATTGAATTCGGACGTCTTTCCCAGTTGTACTTTGTACTCTGCACGGTAGTGGCTACTGTTAATAAAATGTGGCCAGATACAGAATATATGTTACGTAAAAAGTGTAGGCGTATGGTAAACGAGCAGTCCACTGCACGCTAGCTCTATTGTGAAAATGGAAATACCGTCCTTCTTTTCTCCAGCTGAATTAAAATTTGAGATAGGTCGCTGGTCACCAGTCGTAGTTTCAACGGGACTCGACTAGGCGTATTCATTTGCTGAATCCAATTATACCAGAAACTGCGACGTAGGTTTTTAGCTCTCGGAAATCAGACGAGGACTGCTATGCTTATAAGAAAACCTGATTGATTCTGTCCGGAATCTGGAAAGCATTATTGTATTTTGCTATGAAACGAAAAATAATACCGTCAGTAAGCCATGCCTATGCGGATAGTTTATTAGCAATCTTAAATGCATAATTTGTGATTAGAAAGAATATCATTAGCAACTTAAATATTCTAAATATATGGTAGATATGCTAAATTAACCTTAAGCAATACAGCCTTAATAAAAAATTTTGTATCCAGAACTTAACGATCGTCTCGCCTCTAATCTAAACAGATTTTCCCCATATGTTCCAGATCAGATAAAGCGTTTCTGAAGGGTAAAGGCGGACAGGTCATACGCTTTCTTTCATTCCTAGAATCCATTTTCAACTCCAAAAAAAATCAGAAATCGAATTCTGGCTTTTCACATAGAACCCCTCATGATCATGACCTTATATATCTTCATTTAATTTCCTCACAAATCTCGTTTTGAAATCATGCCACTCAATAGAAACCCAATCTCTGGTCCTACCTCTCTCAATCCATTTGGTGAGACCTGACGTTGAATTGGGGATAGGGATCTCTGACCTTTTTTCCCCGAGCCAACTATTAATCTCCCCACCTCAAGCCCTGACTCTAAACTCTGGCTATAATGTAATCTAAACGTCAAAAAAGCTGAGAAATAGACCTAGGCCTAAAAGAAGCAATATAGGTAGTGAATCTGGAGTTACTAATGAGTTTTTAATTAAATGAATTCCTAGGGTTTTCCATTTATTATTTCCTAGTAATAATTTTATGCTCAGGAAATTGGGTCTACGTAGTAGTGTGGCTTTTTGTTCAGGCTGAGACTTGAGGAGAGAAAGCCCAGGAATATCCCCATCTATATTTATGGTTCCTTGTGTGTAGGAGGCAGAATTGCTCTATTTTTTCATTGGTGTAACATTCTGTAGAGTTGGAGAAAGTTAGAGCGTCGCGGCAGGGTGAGTTTAGAAAATGGTTCAGTCGTAATATGTATGGGCTTACCCTCTCGCCCTTTTACTTTCACCATATGGGACGCCAGATTAAGTGGGCTCCCTTCTCCTTGTCGCATGGAATGATTTTGGGGCAGCTTTCGCCTAAGCTGTGCGCGGTGTTGTAAGATCCTAGACATGCGACCCGGCAAATAAATAGCAGTCGCCAATATAAAATGTTCACTGTTTCAGGGATACATGCTCAAAAGGAAAATACAAGTGACATGTTTTACCTCTAGTTCAGTTCATTGTTTTTAAATTTGTATACGCTTTTTTAGCATGTATTTTCCGTCGAGTCCTGTAATAGCTTGACTTTGATCAATTTTCCAAAACCGTGTTGAAATGACGGAGAACTGTCCTAATGTCCTTACGTCATTTCGTCAAGTAATAGGGTCTCCATTCCCTTTCACACGAAATATCTTGAAGAAAACCGTATTAGTGAGCTTTTTGAAACGTGGGTTCAGTAGAGGCTGGAGAAGTATGTTCTTCCTTTTGTTTCATTTCATGAGCTTCATCCTTTTTCAGCCTTTTTCTGATTATTTCTTTATATCGCTTTTAGTATTAGTCCAGTCTAAAAGTGTAGTCGGGTGTTGAAGGTAAAAAACTATACGATATCCCGAACGAAAGTGTTGTAGCAAATACGCAAAGGAAACGTTGGGTTTAATATATCTTGTCGTTATAAATGTTTTGGTACCACTATTTTCAATTTTTGTGGAAATATTCTCTATCTCATGCTTTAATTTATGCGAGCAGGATTTTCATTTTGCACGTTAGCTACTAGCATTAGATGGGCACCTTCGTCACTTCATGTACCGAAGCGAACCTATCTTAAGCTGTAATATTACTCTGGTTCTCAAATAACGTATACCCATGCCGGCTAAATTCAGAAAGTCAGCGCAATGTTTCATCGTGAATTTAAAGCACGTTCGTCTACTGTCTTCGTATTTTGCTCTTGATATCTTTAAAAGTTTATTGTAAAATGTATTGAATCGAGATTAGAATCTCTAGAGAGTGAAATATGACAGGCGACGGAGCCGAAAGTCAATTGAACTCGCTTGGTAGTCAGTAGGTGATACACGAGCAATATTTTGGACGCCCGTCTGGGAGTCATGTAGCATGTACCTAAAGTGCTCAGCACTTACCACCTACGCACAACTCCAAGGCTCCAAGGAAGTCGCCAAGTGCGTAACTGAAGAAATATTACATTCTTACCATGTCCAGATAATATTATCAGATCTATGTTTCTGCTTCCTGTCCGCTTCCGCTTTCTCAATAATAAATACGTAGCTGAAGACAGTGAAGCGAGAACTGTGCTTGATCTAGGCAAACCACAGTTCCAAGAAGTGCAAAGAAAATGCATAAAATGTTATATAAACCAGTATTTTATTGGGTAGGCAAGCACCTGCTCAAAAACGTTAAACCACACATCAAAGGTAACCAGGACATACAGAATCCGGCAGAAGAAAACTCATGGAATTTTCAAATCAGAAAAGTTTCATATTAAGATTTCACGGATCAGAAGTTCAAAGGAAGTTAAAGCTTTGACCGGTGACCGGTTCTACGTCGATATGACCCTCGTAACGGGTAGAGTCGGCGTGGCTGCAACATCATTTAAATACGGGCATCTTCAAAAGCTCTACTGTAAGTTCTAATGACTAAAAGATTCAGCCTATTCGGATCGAAATGAAAAATGAAAAGGAATCCTAGTAGAGAAGTTTTTATGGGTTTTTGTGGGAGTAGAAGATTAAGTTTGGAATTGGAACGGAGGCTTAGTGGGATTGAGTAAAATGGAATCAATTTACACTTAATAGAAGCGAGGCTGTCATGGAGTGTCAGTCGTTGTAACATTTTGATTCACAAGGAGAAAAGATTTATCCACTCCGCCCTCCTCCTTCGCACAAAATTATCTTG
Source organism: Ceratophysella communis (assembly GCA_009869905.1). Taxonomy (NCBI): domain Eukaryota; kingdom Metazoa; phylum Arthropoda; class Collembola; order Poduromorpha; family Hypogastruridae; genus Ceratophysella; species Ceratophysella communis. The sequence continues at coordinate 2,763 of VNWX01000425.1, read as the reverse complement.
TCTACTTAATTCAGTTGCCAAGAACTCTTTTTCCATGAGAACCAGAAACGGGAGCTTTCTCCAGCCTCCACAAGCTGAGCTATCGAGAGAAATTCATGCTCCGGGCGTCGCGGCTAGTTTCAATGCTTAAAAAAACTCAGTTAAATTTATGACGCCAACTACCCAGATATCAAATTAATTAGCTGCTGATTTTAAGGCTATATGCCGTTGTATTTATCAAATTCTCAAATGGTACACCAGATCCTGATTTCTGATAACTTACCGCATGGTCAGGCATTCAGAATTAGAAGCACATTGAAGCTTACCACATCTAGTTTTTATGTGTGTCCCGTTTTAAATGTTGAGTGAAGATTTATTGTCAGTTTGTGCATGAATCAGTGCACTTCAAAATTAGTAATTCCGTTGGTTATTGGCGTATCACAAAGCGAACTTTCGAAAGAATTAAATCGATCCAGAGAATATTGGAAGTGAGGTGGCAATTTACCTTAATTTTTTAATGCAAAATTACGAAATAACATTGTGATCCTTGTTAGTATTTTCTTTTGCTTCAAACACGCTCAACTTTATCGAATTGTCCTCGAAGTTTGACTCTCAAAATTTGATTCAGATTATCCAACCCAATCAGCACTGCAAATATGAGCTTAGCCTGAAATACCGATCTCCAAAAGTCGTGCAATCACAGAGTAAGACGCAGAGTCATTTATATTGTTTGAAATCAAAGTCAGTCAACCAATAAAACCAATATTGGTTGGATGACTCAAAGGAAAGCGAATACACAGAGGGTAAGTAGTCAAAGGAGCTTGGAACTCTCCATGCCGAGAAGATCCTCGACTAAATGAAATTGTATTTTTCTGTTGTCTCTGCTCCAGACCAGTCGCTTCAGCAGCAGGAGCACTTAGGCACAGCTTCCGTATATGAACGGATCCAGGCTTTCCACTAGATTTACTCTCACCAAATTGATTCCGTGACTCGAATTTTGGGCTTGTATTGAAATCAAATGTGATGACAACGGTGTGGGTGACAAGTCGAAGTCAAGAACCTTGGAAAAGAGCCGGGTAGCGCCATTCATTCTTCATTAGACTCAATTAAATTTTGTGTAATTAAAAATTCCAGGAGAAAATTTGAAATGTTCATTTGACATCTGCATTTTCCAAGTCGGTGTCGGCAACTTTGACTGTGATAAAAGCTATTCCTGTAAGCTCCGGGTATACACCTAAATATTTAGTTGAAGTTTTTAACCATGCGAAAATTCACGATAGGACACTGAGTTACTGAATTCTGGGCCTATTAAATCAAAATTCGTTTTAACCTGGCTTCGAATAATTTAAAATCAATCAAATGGACACGTTCCATACACCGTTGCCTCAATTTCACAAGTATTTCCATAACATTGCGTTTTCCAATTAAACTGAGCAAAAGCCTAAAATAATAATAAATGGATGCAGTCTACGCCATTTAAGTACAGCATTTATCGTAAATGTTTATTTTACAGCCGGCGGAACGCTCGAGCTTCATCTAAAGAAGCACTTCTTTAAAAATGCATCCATGCCAACATGGCACGCGTAATAATGCTTCTTCAAGTCTTTGTCAGGTTTCACTAAAACGTGTTTAAAATCTTGGATTCATATTTATGAAGATCCCGAATTAAATTGCAAAAGTTCCAAAACCCTGCGGAGTTGGGGCAAAATATACTTCAAGCTTTAGCCGTAGAACAGAGCATAGCCAGCGAATGAATGGAACTTAATCGGATCTCCAACTGCAGCTACTCTCTTAAGAAATCATGAATTTATTCAATTAGGAAAAGTTATGAAACCAATTAAGGTAATCAGCCAATCTGCTTGACTCACATCCACATCTCCCCGACATGAGGGGAGCCTAGTAGCGTAGTGTTATAAAGTTTTATAGGACCTATTCAGATTACGTTAGAGTCGAGGTTTCTTGGGAATGAGATGCCGCAATTAGAGCTTAATTCCAGCTTTCTTTCACTTCTGTGTACGTAAGGAATTCTGAAACTCTAGCTGAATTCATAATATGCTATGCAGTTGGGCTGGAGTTGAAACGAAAGTCGTCCTACGAATTTAGACCTTTCAATTAAGCTAGGCAACAGATTGCTTTAACGAGTCGTTGACTGTTTGCTATGACGCTGTTTGATGCAGGCAAATGTCAGACCAGTAAAGTATGCAGGTAGTCTAATTAGCGAACACAAGCTGGGTGTACCAGCGTATTTTCAACTCGTGTATTTCAATTTATGACGCATTGTGGACTTTTGGAAACTGGTATTTTCAAAAGATTTTTAATTTAGCTTTGCAGTAGTATTTGCTCACTGTTTTAGAAGTTTCTCCCATCATTGTAAACACATTTTGCTCAAAAATCTCACATACGTTTCTTTAAAACGACTTTACATGATTTTTAACGCCCTTTTCAATGGAAAATTCCAGCGTCAGTACGCTTGACGTATTCATATAATTCTTTAATCCAATCTAACCTAATATTCATATAAATGACGCCTTGCAAGCTGAAAATATGTAGGATTTCTTATGGCAGGGTCGAGCGTCGAACCGGGACGCAGTAAGGCTGAAACTTTCTCCAACTCCTTTCACTACGAAATTTGTAAAACAGTGATGGCTGAACAGACCATGTTATATATTTAAGGGTCTTGTATAGTAAAGTGGGTAATGTTAAAATCCCATAAGGACAGGGTTTGCGCTAAATGTTCTAACTTGAGTTTGGCTAATTGTTTTGACATGGCATTTTTTGTAAAGT
>VNWX01000424.1:0-22408 GCA_009869905.1 Ceratophysella communis | reverse complement strand
TGTCCAACCTATTCATGTAAAAGATATTGAAGTTGACATTGTCATTTTCAACATTGCTAAGGTAATCACTTGAAATTTAATTCTTACAAAAGCAATAGTTTTTCCAGCTGGTACGAAGAAGCTGATATTTGAAAGAATCTGTCGGTCAGGGGTATATGAAAAATCAACGTTTCGGAATTCGATAGATCCGCCAGATGCACGGATTTCCAAGGGTTGAGCATCGGGTTCATCGATGATTTCGGGAATCATGTCTAGCACGTTCATGATTTTCCCTAGTTCTATGGAACTCTCTTGAAATTTTCTATTGAACATAAATTTGGTTACATATTTTTTTTAAAAGATAAATAAGCTACTCTCGGACAACGAGGATACAACAAATAATTTATTACTTGTAAAAGTCCATGACAGATTCGACTGGGTTCATGACTTTGGCGAAGAGTCCCGAAAAATAAATATAGTCTCCAGCAGTCAGACCTTCCTCGTTGACAATCCCACGAACTACAATCAAAACCACGCCGAGTTCCGCAGCTCCTTGGATTAATTCTCGAATGGCTGATGATAAGTCATACCAGGCATTGGACGTAATGTAGTGGTATTGCTCGTCCAGATAGGACTTCTTGTATTTTTCTCTTTCATAAGCGTCGTTAGTAAAATATTTGACCGTTTCAAAATTTGTGAATGAATCCGCTCGTGCAGATCGAGCTTGTTTCTGTGCATCTGACAACTCGAATAGGGTTTTGTTGCGCCATGTTAGCACAAAAATGTCCAGGAATACGGATATAATTGCCGTACAGATTACGATTCCAGAAAGCCTGTAGCTGTACGACGAGATGAGATACACGAATTGCACGAACATTATCAGAATCTGAGGGGTCACCCAGCACAGGCCGTAGAGTACTTCTTTTAGAATCAAAGGCGCAGAAGTCATGAGACTGAAAACTTCAACGGACTTGTTCTCCAAGTGCCATCGCAGGCTTAGTTTGTGTAGTTTCGAGAATAAATCCATCTATTAATTCGAAAGTTAGCATGTTAAATCAGCACAGATAAATGGTTTTGCATAATCTATCTGTATCAGCAAGCGTGGGTTACCTGTAGTCTCGTACAACATGAAGTCTCAATATGTTTCTTCAAGTAATATTTGATATGGCCCACGACATTGTTCTGTGAGAATTTGACTATAGCGTAAATTAGCAGGTAATCCCATCGGTACTCTAATTTGATAGTACCAACTGACGGAGAAACTTTTTTTGTGTCGAACTCGGTGGCATTTTTGTTCAAGGAGCTGATAGTTTCGTCGGTGAAATGAAGGCTATCCACTAGAAACAATTGATGGTTTCGTTTGAGCTACAATATAGACTTAAATATTTTTATGTGAATGTGCTAATAATTAGGAAATTACGTATGCGTCTGTGTACGATGCTGATATAGAGATCCACAAGGGCATCAAGACCGATGCATCCAATGAACAAGAAGAATGAAACTTTTGCGATGAATTCCACAGGAACCAGGAAGGTCTTAAAACGGTAAATTTGTTTTAATATTGCAAGTGGACTTAGATCTCTTGTATTTTCTTCAGTATTGTCTGTTTCATCAGCCTTGGCTTTGGGTTTATCAGAAGAAGCTTTACCGGACTTCCAGCAAAGATGTATTAGACTAGCCAGTGTTACCAAGCGAAAGACGCCAAGTAAAACATTCATCCATAACTGTTCAGATTGAATGTTTATAATAGCATAGATCACTAGCACAAATTCTCTTGCGGACAAAAGGCTGAGATGGATTATTTCAGATTTATTTCGCTGGAGAACTGTGTTTTCCAAAGAGAATTTAAAGTTGAATTCCAAATAGGCTTGGGAAATCATAATTGGAATCACAACTAGCGTGATTATCCAAGTCTCAAATCTACACAGCAGATTCTTTCCATTGCACGTCGGCAGTGCAACTTGTAATTGTAATCCGAACTGAGCCAAGAGAAGTATTAAAAGGCAAATCTAAATACATACATAAAAATACATTAATTTATCAATTCGTTTGTTTTCATTTTGGAAAGCAAACTACAGCTTCCGTACTAAAGTTTTACCTTCACACGGCTGGTGGATCGTTTTTCATTTTCCTCCCATTTCGGAATCCGAATGGAGTACTTTTGAAAATGATAAAATATCTTTAATTGTGCCAATATAAAATGTATTGCGCTGACGTAAAAGAGAAGTAGGCTCAAACTTGAGCTCGCTGGAATCCATGTATCAAATTCTGAGGAGCTGATTTCCTCGAAAGCAGGCGGCAGTAGTGTAACTTCGCTAATTGTTGTATTTATCGGCATAGTAGAAATGTTTGAGTACTATATGGTTATTTACACTTGTGTAATAAAGAACATTGATAAATCTTTGGCTTAGGTTTGTGTAAAGTTTAATATTTCTGGACTGAATTCGACTAGTATTCACCAGCGCTCTGGATTTAAGAGTGTGCTTAATTCCACATTTAACTCGAGTATTTATTAAAAAACATGAGTCACAACATAATGAAAACAATTCCTGACCCAGCTCAAACACTAATCTTATCAGGCTTCATACATTTTTACACGAAAACATATTCTAGGAAACCCCCGTCAAAACGTGAGTTTAGGTTATGGGATCGATCATGATAGGCGAGTAAGCCAGTAGCCAGTGCTGTATGCTGGAATGAGCCGCTCACACACGTGTGAAAACGTTCCATGCACGTTAATTCGCCAGAAAGAAGAGCCCAAACCCAGACCCAGGCACCTATTCAAGTATTTGCACTGCAACTTTAGCACTGTGGTTACTACTGAAGATGAGCTGTCATTGCCATTTGCCATGCATGCAAGGAGTGTCAGTTAGCCGGTATCTCCTCATTCTGCCAGCTGAGAGATGAGTCAGTGGTTCATTCATTGCGGGTGCGGGAACCATACAATATCGAGTTGAGTGGCCGCTGCCGCGTTACCTCTTCTGCACAACAAGTTCCAGGCAGTACGTTAGCATAGAATTTCAAAACGTTTCAGGCAATTCCAACTTAAGCAGCATCAATAGCAGCATCAGAATTCATAATACTTTGACAGCAGCACTGATGCAACATGCAACGAGGCTTGTATAATGATATTTAAGTAACATTATCAATTCGTAGCACCGGCCTACTATTGCATCTAGCTGGAGTTAATCAGCTCATAATTTCTTTACCCCTTAAGCTTTATTTCAAGAATTTTTCATTTATTTCAACTGTGGTATAACATAAGGTAAAAATCATTTGCAATCTAAGCTAGATTATTTACACAAGCGTGTGCATATAAACTGTGTCTTAACGACGCGCTATTTAATTGACACTAAAACTAAAATACCTAAAAACGTGAACACTGCTGTTTTTAAAAAATCCTAATTGGTCTTGGGCTGCTGCCTCCGCGTCGGAAAAGGGCAATCTGGATGCTCCTCTGTTCTACAACCCCAAAGGAATCATATAAATTGATATCGGGCTCCTTGGCTATTACTAAATTGATGAAATTTACCCAGGGAAAGCAGTAAACGCCCGACCTCGTTCACCCTGATCTAGCTTCTTAAGTTGTTCCAAATCTTCCCCGGCGATGTCAAATTCCAAACTCTGTTGTAATGTAATTACCACAAATCAGGACACGGAGGTACTGATGATCAAAACCTTTGAAGGTTCTGATCTTTACAAAGCTTAACTAACCCTTAAGTTTTCCAAGAGTCGTTCCGGACTCGACGCTTTGGGGATGACGCAAACATCCATTTGTGTCAGAAATCGTAGAACTACCTGAGCAGGTGTGTTTCCTAGTTTCTTTGCAATTTGAAGTACTATTGGATCTTTTAATATCGTTGGTGACTGGAATCCGCTAAAGAAAATTAATCACTAGCAAAACTTAGCTTACAAGTATAAGTTTAACTGTGAGCTCACCCTTCAAAATATTGGTGATTTTGCCTTCCTGGTGAGCCGAGCGGTCCATAAGCCGTTAAACTAATGTTGTGCTTGGTACACGTCTCCCGCAAATTTGTCTGTTGGAAATATAGGTGCATTTCGACCTGCAAATATTTTAGCTTTGGCCAGGATCGCGTACACAGTAGGAAATGGTTCTTATATCCTACCTGGTTGGTAGCCGGTGGGATTTTAGCCACCTTCATTATTCTTTCAATCTGCGAAACAGTGAAGTTAGAAATTCCAATTGATTTAGCCAAGCCGCTGACACATTGGCGTTCCATGGCTTCCCAAATCAGCTCTAGGTTACTCGTTTTGTCCAGCAGAACATGTCCATCCTTCATAGGCACGATGTCATCGTTGCTGATGTACTCAAACGCAATTGGCCAGTGAACCAAATATAAATCAACGTAATCCAGCTGCAGAGCATTGAGCGACAGTTTCAAAAAGTGTTCGACACGGGTTGGGTTCATGCCAATCAACGGTAGCTGAAAATGTACAGTTTCAAAAAATTAAAAAATAAAGTTGAAGTATCTGTCAAAAGCTTAATAAATTATTTTAAATCTGTTACTTCATACAGTACAAATTTTAGCTACCTTCGTAACAATAAACAGCTCTTCCCGACGAATCCGACCGGAATCAATCCATTTCTTGACAACATTTCCAAGATGCCTCTCATTTTGGTACTGGTATGCCGTGTCAAAATGTCGATAGCCTAACTGCAAAGCTTTATCGATAATAGATTCAAACAAGGGTGCTTCGCCCATCTAAAAAAATAATTAGTACACACGCAAATGCTTTAAATTTTTTTAAAAAATTTCAATAAGCTTTATAAAGTTTTGATTAAGCTAATGAAGAATGTTTTCCGAAAAATAGCGGATGCTACCTGAGAAGTCCCTAATCCAACTTTGGGCATTCTCTTCCCATTGTAAAATTCCACGCAGTTGGACATAGTTGAACTCACAACAATACGTCGAAAACTAAAGTGTCAAGTCAACTGGAGTTCACTCTAGAGACTGAATAAGCTGGACAATACAAGTTGAATTGACCTTGATTTTGAAACATTATTTGACTAATGGTCTATTTATGCGTATACACATCTGCAGACGGAACACAGCAGCCTTGTAAACATACACGCACATCTGTTTAATTCATATCACCGTCAACCAAGCATCTTCCAACTGCAAACTGCAATCCAAACAGCAATGCATTACTTGAATCATATTACATTACAATCGATACTGGGCCATTTTGATAATAGTTTATCTGTTAAAGTTAAATGATCCTGTAACAGGACAGACTTCAGGTTCTCAATGTGCCCCCTTGTCTGGTGTGTGGGCAAAGGATCATTCCACTGATCGCATTTGTTTTCGTGTCGTTTCATATTTTCAATTACAGTTAAGTTGCAAGTAGCTATCAATATACACCAATATATTGTCGTTGATTCAACAATATTAGCCGCATTGCGCGTTGATGTTTTAAAGTTGCATACGACATACGACATATAATGAAACGGATGATATATGAGACGATGATGCGCCGACAAACCGTCTAAAACAAACAGCTTACACGTCAGTTTGTATGAATTAGTTGCAACGAGTTCATTCGACACTGGCATTCATATCACTCTTCCACAAATTCAGAATTTTGGAAATAATGAATGATGAGAGTTTAACATAGCCGCATGCTAGTAGTATGTTCACGGTTTTAGTATTTATTGGTGCAGATCATTCCTAAAATTTGTATGCGATACAAACTGGCGGGCTGGATAATAGCCTTCGGTGATGTTGTAGGGATGAATTACGATTACGATTAGCATGGATATTATTCATAATATTAAAGACCCTAATCGGCGATATTATGTTTAACGTTTACATAAAACCAGCAATTCTGTGTTAATAAATACCCTGGAATCTATCTTGTCGGTCACAGTGACCAATATTATTGGGTTTAACTCTGCTCGTTCGCTGGATCATTGATTTCGTCTAAAAATGGGTATTCAGGATGGTCTTCAGCACTGTTGAGATAGAACAGATAAAAGCAAATGCAGTATTTGGCATTGTCAACCATTTACAGTGTGAGCCAACTAACTTACCCTGGGAAGAACCTCATACTGAACGTTCTTCCAGCTTCACCCCTGTCCAGACCTTTCAAAGCAGTCATAGCTTCTTCGTCCAGTTCAAAATCAAATATCTGGTAATAGGAACGAAAAATTAAAAATAAGAACTATTCATTGAAAATTGACACCAATATATGTAATTATAATTTAATTTAATAATTTATGAAAACCGACCTCAAAGTTATTCTTTAAACGTGCCGGATTGGAAGTCTTTGGAATTGGAATCACGCCAAGCTGGACCATAAATCGAAGAAGAATTTGTGCGTTTGTTCGTTTATACTTTTCAGAAAGTCCTAAAACGACAGGATCATCCAATATTGATGGACACACGAATTCTCTATAATAAATCATAAAAATTATTATACGATTCGAAAAAGCATAATGTAATATTTCAAGCTGTTGATTTCTCACTGAGCTCTGCCCGACTTCTTGAAATAAGCAACACGACCAGGAGAACCCAAGTTTCCATATCCGACCACTGAAATGTTGTACTTCCGACAAACTTCTAGCAGTTGGGGTTGTTGAAGATAAGCGTTGAGTTCGACCTATGCAATAAATTTATTTCAATGTTGATATAGGTAGCTATGCTGACCTGAAGCAAACAACACAATATTACTGACCTGCAAATTTGCTGGTTGGATTTTGGCAATCTTCATGATTCGCTCAATCTGCTTGGCGTTGTAGTTAGATAGTCCAATAGATCTTATTCTTCCTGCTTCTACTTGGGCTTCCATGGCTCTCCAGATCCCAATCGTATCGGTATTGTTGTCAATCATGACATTCCCTTCTTTGTCTTTTGGAACCGTGTCCGTGTCATTCACGTAAACGAACCCGACTGGGAAGTGTGGAATGTATAAGTCCACGTAGTCTAGTTGTAAAGCTTTGAGTGACAAGTTGACAAAATGCTCGACCAGAGTTGGATTCATTCCAATCATTGGAAGCTATATATCAAAAGCAAATATTTTCCATAAATTAAAATATCGGCATTTTCAAAACAGAATTTTCCGTTCCTTACTTTGGTAGTGATAAATAAGTCTTCCCGTTTAATTTTTCCAGCATTGAACCATTTTTGCAGAACATTTCCAAGGTGAGCCTCATTCTTGTAATTGTAGGCAATATCAAAATGTCGATATCCAATTTCAAGTGCTGTGTCAACGGTGTTTTCGAAGACGCTCACATCATCTACCTATGTTTATTAGTTTTGTTAAACTAATAATGTTTATGAACACTTATAAACTTTAGAATACTTCCACTTACTTGCCACAGACCCAATCCAATCGGAGGAATCTTGTGTCCGTTAAAAAGTTCAATGTATTTCATGCTTTTAAGTGCTTGCTGCAGAAAATTTGGCACACCAAAATATATAACTGTGATTTTGCAGTCGAGTTCTAACAATTTACTAACTAAGCGTTCTCGACTTCAGTGGAGTTGAAAATGAATCTATACCGAGTGAGCCATTGTATAATAGTAACTATCAGGCAATTGATGACATGAGTTATGTGGATGGACGAAATAGACCTTTTAATCTGTGTAATCAATACTCTTCCTTCAATTCTTTAATCTTCGGATTGTTAAGCAGGGTGTTGACCGAAGAGATTACTACTAATTATTGAGTTCAACTAGAACCAGATACCGCGGATTAAAAACATGAAAGTGAAACATAATGAATAGATACAATATAGCGTTTCAACTGGATAGGAAGATTAGCTACTATACTGTACTGGACCACTTAACAGCTATATTTATCATCAGCTGCAACATATGAGATTTCTATGATCGGAATACTTTTTACCATCTTGAGCATCTTTATGTCAGGTTTCGCATTTCGCAGTTCTCAAATTGCATGATTGAGATAGACTCAAAATAATGCTCCACACGGTAGCCATTCTGCCTTATTAGTAAATCTGCTTAAATATGATAATCTGCCTTGAATTGGAGTATGCAAAGACTCTTCTCAGTCGTGATCCTTTTTAATACAAATGCTAATTACCCACAAGATTCAGGTCAGCATCGGTTTTATTCAATTGATAGATAACTCGCTGGTCTTGGCACATGCTCAAGCTAATTTTGCATCGAGAATTTACTTTGCTCGGAACTATTTTGTGCAAATCAGCAAGAGCAGCATGAATCGTTTTTATTCCTTAAACGGAAACTCGGGATGGTCTTCGATACTGAAAATGAAAGCAGCGAATTAGTAGAAAACAATGCCGGAGTAAAATACAGTATAGGTTCTTAGAGATGCTTCTGTCTTACCCTTTAAAAGCCTTAAACGTGAAGCTCCTTCCAGCGTTACCTTTGTCTAAAGTTTCTAAACGAGCCATGTCTTCGGCAGTTAGCTCAAAGTCAAATACCTGTTGATCGATATTAAGTTACAGTATAATTTTTAATCGAAAACAGGAACACTTTTGAGTTATGCGCTGAAGCGTTTAATACCTACGTTCAAATTATTTGATAGCCGTTGGGCATTTGTACTCTTAGGAATAGGAGCAACCCCAAGTTGAATAAGATGGCGTAGCAGAATTTGTCCATTAGATTTTTTGTACTTCTTAGCGATTTCAGTAACGATTGGATCTTCCAGAATCGGTGGACATTCAAAGTTGCTGTTAAAAATTCGGTTGGATGAAATTTTGAACAAACCTGACGTTTAAATTCGAATTAGATTTAAAGTAGTTTATATTTCACATACTTGAAATTTGAAACTCCGCCTTTTTGGTAGTATACGGTTCGACCTGGCGATCCCAACGGTCCATAAGCTACAACTGCGAGCTTGTGCATCTTACACACTTTCAGCAGCTCTTTTTGTTGAAAGTAAGCATTCACTTCAACCTGGAAATGGAAAATGACAAAATTTATATTAGATGTGGGAGGCAGTCGACTTTAAACGTACACGTAGGACAAAATAGGTTGTCAATTTTTCACCTGTTGAGCTGAAGGCAAGATTCTTGCTGATTTTATAATTCTTTCAATTTGAGAAGCGTTGAAATTTGACACTCCGATGGATTTTGCTCTGCCAGCATCAACCTGGGCTTCCATTTGCTTCCACACGGCCAGCAAATTCGTATTCTTGTCAATGATGAGGTTTCCATCCGCTGTTTTGGGATACAAATCTTCATCGTTGAAATATTTCAATCCTCCTGGGAAATGGACCAAATACAAATCCACGTAGTCCAACTGCAGTGCCTTTAAGGATAGCTTCATGAAGTGCTCAACCCTGTCCTCTGTTAGGCCGATTATTGGAAGCTGTTAAAAATGAAGTATGCAGTTCTGCTTAATATCAAAAGGGGCAGCCGAAAAAACTGGAACATTGTAGAAATTGGAGAGAATAGTACGATGCACTGCTTCCAGCTCTCACCTTTGTAGTAATGAAAAGTTCCTCACGTTTAACTTTTCCGGAATCTAACCAACGCTTGAGAACATTACCAAGAAAGTGCTCATTTTTGTATTGATAAGCTGTATCGAAGTGCCTGTAGCCAGCTTCCAAAGCTTTCTCCACTGCAGTTTCGAATTCAACAGGGTCCTCGGCCTAAAAGTACAGCAGGAATTTAAAAAATAAATGGATAAAATGAAACTCGTTTTCCAACCTAAAAGTATTCAGAAGCGCGTAGATTTCTCGGAGATATCAGTTTGATATTTTACACAACAATTTTTTGTGCCGAAAACGTATTCTTTACTTACTTGCCATAGCCCCAATCCAAGTGCCGGCATTCGTTTGCCATTGTTCAACGTGAGATATTCCATCGCTAAGCACAAATATAATAAAAATTATAAACGAGAGCAAATTATCTATCAACCAGTATAACTACGTGTGACCTGGAGAACTGGCAGCTTAAAAAATTTAATAATGTGCTTAGGATACAATGAAACGACTTACATAATGCAATGGAATGTATATCGGTGGGTAAGATTAGATAAGACCGACCATACAATAAGCTCGACACAGCTGATTTATCACTACAGATACAATCAGTGAAAACCGGAAATTTTTTAAAGATATAAATCAACGCTAGGATCTTGTCTAGGCTAGGACACATAGTAATTAGTTTTAGTCACTTTAATTTTAATCCGATTAACTATAGTCCTGACATTCCACCTCAACAACCTTGAGGAACTCCATCTTCAAGTAATTTCACGTGTTCATTGGGATCGCCAGTAGGTTGCTTTAAGTCTGGGCTTGGGATCCTCCGCCATGGCAAGCTGGTAACTCTTGGGCAAATTCGAAATTCAAGGCACTTGTTATTTGTTCTACTCATGATGTCTGGTGTCTGGTGCTTCGTTTTACAAATGATGTTTCGACGATTCGTATGCATAACAAATGGACACCCATTAGAAAAATAAACCAATGGTTTTTCATGAAGCAACCAGCACGTGCATAAAAATTATTTAAAAAAAAACGTTTTTGCTGTAGTTCTGATTATTGAAATAGTTCTATCTGATCATCAAAAATTCGAAATATTGATACCAGTTTCAAGAAATATATTTCTAATTCGTTTTTATTATTTCATGCAATACTGTGGTCCAATATGGTTTTCAATTAATGCTCGATATAATCAGACTACCAGCAGCACGATTTTAACATTTGATTTACCAGAATTCCAGAAGCACTGGTTCTGCTTATTCCAGTTTGAATGGAAATTCGGGATGATTTTCAATCCTGTGAATTGAGAAGTAAGAAGTTGCTGACACTTTACAATTAGCACAGAAACAGGAACCCATAAATAACTGCTCTTGATCTCACCCTTTGAAAGCCTTGAATGTAAAACTCCTTCCAGCGTTCCCTTTGTCCAAAGTTTCCAATCGTGCCATGTCGTCTTTGGTCAGTTCGAAATCAAAGATCTGTTTATTTATAAGCAGATGATTTTTGAATATATGAACTCCAATAATGTATGAACTACAACAGAAACCTAAATTCTCTAGTCTTGAATGATACAAAATCTTACGTTCAGATTGTTGGATAGCCTCTCGGTATTTGTGCTCTTAGGAATAGGAGCAACTCCAAGCTGGATAAGATGGCGCAGGAGAATCTGTCCGTTTGATTTGTTGTATTTCTTTGCGATTTCTGTTACTGTTGCATCTTCCAAAATAGGTGGGCATTCGAAGTTCCTGTAATTTTAAGCGATACTCGTGTTAAATTAGAAGACATACATTTTTTGTGTTAATTTGTCTTGCTCACTGAACACTAGAAACTCCAGATCTATTGTAGTAAACAGTTCGTCCGGGTGAACCCAATGGCCCATAAGCCACAACTGTTAGTTTGTATTTCCTGCATACATCCAGGATTTCTTTTTGCTGAAAGTAAGCATTCACTTCAACCTGAAAGCAACAATAGGTTCATTGTACCTGTTATACCGATTTGGCAGTCAAAGGTTGAAGTATCAAAGTTCACCTGAAGATTTGATGGTAAAATTCTTGCAGATTTTACAATTTTTTCAATTTGAGATGCATTGAAGTTAGAGATCCCAATCGATTTGACCCTTCCAGCGTCCACCTGTGCTTCCATTTGTTTCCAAACGACAAGTAAATCTGTGGTCAGGTCGAGCATGACATTTCCGTCAGCATCCTTGGGATACAACTCTTCATCAGTGACATATTTCAGCCCAACTGGGAGATGGATCAGATACAAGTCCACGTAGTCCAACTGAAGCGCCTTCAAGGAAAGCTTCATGAAGTGCTCCACTCTGTCTTCCGTTAAGCCGATAAAAGGGAGCTGAAATTTGAATAGTGATCGTCATTGAGATACTGCAATAATTAAATTGAATGCCACCACTAGTTCTAAAATAGTAGGCGTTTTACAGGAATTAATATGTATTATAATCTCACCTTTGTGGTGATGAAGAGCTCTTCACGCTTTACTTTTCCAGAATCCAACCATCGTTTGAGAACATTCCCCAGAAACTGTTCATTCTTGTATTGGTAAGCAGTGTCGAAATGCCGGTAGCCAACTTCCAGGGCCTTTTCAACAGCTGCCTCGAATTCAACTGGGTCTTCTGACTAAATGAAAATACACATAGTGAACTCCATGAACTGAATCTATCGATAGCTCACACAGCGATTTGAAATCAAATGTGATTAAAGTTGGTCTATTTCAAACTACGAAAATTTATCGTTTTTAAAATTGCCGAATTGAGCCTTCAAATGAACTTGAGAATCTATTAAGGCATTATGAAATTCAGCCAGGGAACGTATTGTATGTATTACAGAAACCTAATATTCAGCTCGTTCAGTATCGACTTTCTCTCTAAGTAAGTTGAGCAATGGTCCTAATATAAAATTGTAGGGATGCAGGATGCAAATTATCCCGTCCAAATCCATTATCCATATAATAATGCTTTACCTGCCACAATCCTAATCCAAGTGCCGGCATGCTTCTTCCATTATTAAACGTCAGATACTTCATTGCAATGTTTCTAAAAACAATAGTTGAAAGGATGAAGAGGTTCCGGAGAATCAAATATAATTTTCTATCCCAATTTTTTCAGAACGTGATTGACGGAGCTGCTGCACAAGACTGGACAGCCTTGCCTTGGGATACCATACCATTACCATTTGCCACTTGCCACTGTCAATAAAGAATGAATGCATTGTGTAATCTCGTTCGACAGAAAGTGTGTGAGGTGGGCTGGACAGGTGTACTGAAGCGGGCACAGGTATTACTATAATTGTAGTTGTACAAATACAAATACATAGACATAAAAGCGTTTGACAAAAAAACACTTACGTAAGTGGATGGCATTCGCATATAAATTATGCATGATGAAAATGAATGACGATGACATTTACGTTATGGATTGCTTAGCTTCATATTCCAGCAGGAATCTATTCAGTTCAGACATCATACCTGAACTGAACTCTTCATTCTACTATACCTAATTTACATAAAGGTGTGTAGAATTTACACGCTCAATCGTCAAATATGCTAATCTTAAGTTTTTAGTTTATGTTGGGAGAAACTCAACCTCAAGCTCTTATAACATGATAATGCCGGTACAGGTTACAGGTTATAATTTAGAACAAAATGGCCTAAACAAATTTACACATAAAAATTCTTAATAATTTCACATTTAACTTTAACTATGTAAAGAAATCCAGTGCCACCCTTACTTAAAGTTTCATTATTTATAGCACTCCTATACGCATACGCATACACATGTAACAATATCCAAAAAAACGCTAGTCTTAAGTCTTAAGACTAGCGTTTTTCGATCGATGAATACAATTATGATTTATGATTCTAATATGCTAATAATAACCCGAATTACGTATAATGAATCTAAGTACTACTGACAGAATACTTTAATTTAGTTTACACACTTCCGCTTGACTTGTTTGTTCGCTGCAAGCTGCAATACAAGATACATAAACAGTAATTCCGGTTTTGAACTTTATTTAAAAATCTGCCTACATCAAAAAAATAGATTCTCTAGCAAATATCAAATTTCTACCTCTAGTATAACTTTTACCTACTTCACAGTCGAAGTCATTTTTCTGCAGTCTTGTATTTGTAGTTCTTCTACTGTGTTTTTACTGGGTCGCTTTCCAGGCTACACTGTGATTTTGGACTTACATGGTCTCAGCTGGACTCAGGCTCGGAAATTTGTTGCACAGGCCAGGTACCATTTCCGGTTTACTTATGTACGCAAATCGTAGATTATGCTAAACATGCTAAATTACATATATTAATATTCCTTATCCAATTTTTGGAATCGCTCTAATAAACCGTCACTTTGCAATGCTTATAGGGTGCGTTCCCAGTCCGAGTCAAGCAGGTTCATTATGTCAGAAACCCTTCTTTCTTAAGTATCGCTATGTCCCTTATTCAACCTTTCATGAGCGAAAAAATTCGGAAGAGAGTAAGATTCAAGCTACCTATATATTATCTACATATTATCGAAACATGAAATATTGATTGTCATTTCCAATTCCAATCCGTCATTCGTCTAGTTTTATTTTCACCACAATATGGAGTCCCTGTACAAAATAATTGATCCTAAAATTTTGCCTGAAGAGCTCGGAGGAGACCTGAAATTCGATGAGGCCGTGGATACCGGAATTCTGGAAAGCCTCCTCAAAAGTGATAGCTATTACCGGAGTAAGCGTTCTTAAAATGTAGTGCAACAGCGCAATCCTTTACATAGCGATTCGCTAATTTCGATTTTGGATAACTTTTAGAACTTGAAGAAGCTGGATTTGAATGAAATAAATTTGCTAGCAGGCGTAAACCACTGACGAAGATTAACTAATAAATTTACAGTAATAAAATCAGTATTATTTCAACAAGAACTTTATGAAAACAGAGACACAGGCACAACACGTATGTAGACAGGCAGCTGAGTTTACCAATTATTATGCGTATGTAATTCTTTAATATTGAGTCAGAATATATTTGATTTGAAGAGCATAATCAAATGGGATTGATAAATCACACATCAAAAGCAATGGCAATTTGGCAAATGCCAAGGAGGCGACTACTATTGCTCTAAACTGTTCTGTTGTGGGGCAGCGGATTTTTTGAGGTGTACTATTGAGCAGAGGGCGGGCGGGAACGAACCGGGAAGCAATGGTATTCAATTTCAGAACAGAATTTGACAAAATAAAAAGTTTTTAAAAATAAAGTTTTGCTGGAACATCGTTGTCAGTTATCAATCAATTCACCATCAGTCGGTCTTTAAATTTATCACCATTTGAATCTGCACTTGAATTTTGACTTTTACTGTGCAAAGTAGGAAGGCTCTGTTTCTGTTTTAGGCATATGAAACTTTACACTTGTGTTCTCTGACCTCTTCTGACTAGACACCGGACCGGACCAATCCTGCCTACTTTTGACTGTCCATCCTTCTCTACTTATAACGTAGGTCGTTTTACCCAAATTCAAAAGTCAATTTATCGAAGTACTACTTACCCAGTCTTTTCCCCAAACGGACGCAGCTAAGCAGAAGGAGGCACACCCTTTTTTAACGCATATTTTGGAACAATGGAGCTAAACAACGCGGAGCAAAGCCAGAATCCGGAGCTTGATGAGGAGCAACCCATGACTGTCGTTGATGAACAGATTGAATGTGACCCTGTCACACCAATGGAAACTACTTATGAAATGGAAGTGTCTTCGCAGCCTGATATCTCAATTCAAGACCGTGAAAACGATGACACTAGCTTACTTATTGGTCCGCAAGTTCCAAAAGCTCCTTTGAAAAATGAAGATACTGTTACGTTGAACCAACCGGAGTCACTGGAGAATGCAGATCCACGAGAAGCAGATAATGTTTTGGAAACTCAACCTGTGATAGAGCCAGACCCAGACCTACACCAGGCGTTTGAACTTGACCTGTCTTGTTCAGAAACAATTCTGGATGAAGCTTCTCCAATTCCTGAGAATGAGAACTCAACCCAGGATGATATGTCGAGTACGAGAACTCCTGACGTTCCAGAATCGGAACTGGACATCGGCTGCGAAGAGGAAAATGTCTTAGAACGCTCTGCCCCTTCCATTTCTGGGGCTCATACGGAGGCGGAGGATATTTCAATTTCAAGCGAAATGAGCACAAAATCCCTTCACTCACCGTTTAATAATTTCATTGACATAGCTTTGAATGAGGTGATTATTGAAGGTTCTGAATCTCCAAACAACTCCTGTGTAACCACTCATGATGCATCGAAAAGTAAATTAAGCCCATCTCAACCAGAGTCACCCCAAACTCAGGATACGACCGAGACAATGGACGTTGATAATCAAAATTCTGCACCTGAAATTCCGTCAAAAGAACTTGCTTCAAAGATAAATGAAGAATCAAGTGAGCTTCCGGAGTCCAATGGAAATGCAAATGCAATTGGCCCAGTAACGGAGAAAACAGACGAAGAATCGGAAAATAAAGCCGCGTCATCGTCATCGCCGGAACGGCGAACTCCAGTTAAAAGAAAGATTCCTGTTAGAAATACCAGATCCGTGCCGATGCTTCGCAAACGACGTCGAAAAAGGTTAATGACACGGCAACGACAAACCCCAACAAGTGCACAGAAGAAGCAGAACGGGATGAGTCCACTGGGGAAGAGGACCACTGGAAGAGATACAGACAACCAAGGCGGTGGACGAGGAGAAACCGGGAAGCCATCTCCAAAGAGAATAGTGAGGAAACGGAAACTAGGTTCTGGCAAGCAAGAAAAGAGCACTGACCAACAAGAGGTAGTATTTGCCAAACTTTAACTCTGATTGTCACCAAATTATTCCGAGGCCGTATATTCACACTATGACCGAATTTTGGTATATTTCTTTATTTTAGGAAGCGGAGGAGCCGCCAATCCTGATTCCCAAGCGTAGTTACCTCTCGACTTCTCTACTCGTGTATTTTGGAACCATGTATCGAATTGGAGATGTAATTCAAGTGATGGGTGATGATGACCTGACCTATTACGCCCAAATTTTGCGGTTTATAACGGACGACTACTGTGAAAAATTTGTGATGATTCGATGGCTTGTTCCGAGACAAGATGTTCCGATGAAACAATATCATTCCACAGAGTTCAATCCTCTCTACTTTGCCCCAGGTTTGTTGGCGTTTGTTTTCAATTCGAATAGTAGGTACTATTTTTTATAAAAAAAAATCTAATCGCATCCATCTGACTCTCAATTACAGGCCCTTTTCAAGAAGAACCCCTCAGCATGCGTGACATTGAATTCGTTATGAGAGCTCCTCGAGATTTGGGCCCTGGACAAATCGAGCCTACTTTTAATAAGTGTGGAGAGCATGCCATAATTTTTAATGCAAATGTACCAGACAACACCCTAACTTCTATTTCAAACTGTAAACTTTAAACACTCAACTTTTATGTACGAGTGTATTCATATTTCTTCATGTGATATTCGATGGAGTCCTCCGGAGGACCTTGTCAGGAATGCTTTTTTGCAATTTTATATATTTGTTAATATTTAGCTTTTATTTCAAATTGACTTCAGAATTAGGCTTACTTTTGGGACGTAATAATATGGATTCGGCGTTATGTTTAAATCGTTAATCAATGCTTCAAGTAATTGCTTAAATTAAGTAATTCGCAATAAAAGCCAGGCGCTGTTCTCTGATTCTTACTGTGTTGGATAATCACTAGAAATCAGTAAGGTGAGAAGTTAAATGGTAGTCGATTTTTGTAGCATATTCGTGTAAGCTCCTTACGCCTTTGGCAGATCATAAATATAGGCTTCGACCTTCGACTGATTCCACTTTACAAAATACTTTTTGACAATCACTGTACCAGCCAGAATACCCAGACCCATAGTAGGATACCTAAATACAAAAAAGCATGCTTGCTATGAGTTCTCATTATTTCATTACTTACAAGAAGTATTGCAAACCCGGCATAGTAGAAGGCACATTGTTGGGTTTCCCATTCCCGTTGCCGTATATAAGGAGAAAGTCCATAGGCTATTTTTTTCGGCATCATCGCATCGGTGGCCTTTCCTCTTTCTGGATTCTGGATTGCGAACAGAATTGCACTGCATACATAGTAGAACGAAGAAGGAGAGAAGGTTACCTAAACGTGCATCAAATTTAACTGTATTAAGTACCGCGGTTGGCGGTGAGATTCCCGAATCAATCACAGGAAACCTGAAGTACTAAAATAAAGCCAGGTAGTGGGACAGTTACCAATATTATAAATTATTTACAAAATTACAACAAAGCCTTTGGGTTTGGGTTTATGTTTGCTGGCGCCGACGCCTTTAACCTTGTAAATTTATTTAAAGCTTTCTTGCAGGCATGCGTTATGTCCTTGATCGCTTCTCATTTCTCATCTATAATCAATCAAAATTCACTCAGCAGTTTCGTTTAGGTGTCCTGATTGTCAACCATACAGCTCATGGCTTAGGTATGGCCACGGACGAACGAGTTGTAATTCACGAGGAAACGATTCTGTCCGAGTCGGATGATGAAGCCTCAGCAAGTACAGCTATCAGTACTACCGCTGAATCGGGATCCAGTAGTAGACCTCGCAGAAGATGCTCTCAAATGGACTACTCGGTATTACAACGATTCGCACCTTTATTGAACCTTAATTTAACCAATTGTCAATTGCCTATTCCAACGTTGATCTGTCTGTGGGCTAAGGATTAGTATAATCTGAATTCATTTGGTATTTATGATCTTTTATTTCCAGAAATACTATGATTCCGATGACGAGAAACAAGAAAATAAGAAGACAAGGGAGTCACTCGCAAAATCCTCTCATGAAGTAATTAATACGGCAGAATTCCTGGAATACTTGGTGCACAAGAAATCAGTGGTGAAGACGTGTGAAAACCTATACTTCCATGACTATGATATCAACATTGACACACTCGTGAGTCTCTTGAAGAAGTGCGGAAAATATGTGAAGCGTTTGTCATTTGGAACTGTCAGTTTCCAGCTATTTCGTCATGTTCAAGAATTATGTCCTAAACTGGAAACCTTAAGTCTTAGATCCGCTAAGGAAGAAACCAAGTATTCTTATGCAATGCAAGGCAGTACCACTGTCCAATCGGAAAGAAGAACTTATCCCCAGTTTCCAAAACTGATCAGCCTCCGC
This sequence comes from Ceratophysella communis, assembly GCA_009869905.1. NCBI lineage: Eukaryota > Metazoa > Arthropoda > Collembola > Poduromorpha > Hypogastruridae > Ceratophysella > Ceratophysella communis. The sequence continues at coordinate 3,807 of VNWX01000424.1, read as the reverse complement.
CTTGAATCAAATCATTTCCTTGCAAACAAGGAAGATTTCGCAAATTTGCTCAAAGCTTGCAAGAATCTTGAGTCTCTGTTTCTAAATTTCTCCACAGCCTTCGAGTTATCTCAAGCGCTTGATTTGCTGATTGGAAATCTTTCCATGACAGCTCTGAAAGCATTAACCATTTCATTTGGAAAGCCAGTTGGAAGTGATGATGAATACGGCGAAAGCGAAACAACCACCGTTGATGACGAAGTTGTGCTTCGTCTTTCTCATATCAACCAGATTGCGGCGTTGAGTCAACATGAAGCTGAACTGGAGAAATTGGATCTAATCGCCGGAATTTGGGAGGACGTAACTTCCACCGCATTGCAGAATCTTTTATCAACATATTCACAGTCGTTAAAGCATTTCACGATCGCTGGAAATCTGCACGGAATCGACCTCCAAGACAAAGAACTCGTTGTGACAGTTCCGAAATTAGACAGTTTGGTTTCTTTTGCAATGGGCAGTAGCTATGAATTTGAAGAAATCATTGAAAATCCTAATTGTGATTCTGTGGCTGAATCCAGCACTCCCCGCTCGGTACCTCGAAATGCAGTTGTGTCTCTGACTGATAAGCATTTAATATCAATGGTCGTGAACTTTCCTTACATCATGAGTTCCTTGGAATCGATTCAGCTGGGAAACCTGGTGGAAATAGAAAAGATCCATCCGAAAACCTTTCCAAGGCTCAAAGTTTTCCGAATTGGAAGCGCTTGGAACAAAAGCATTGAAATTCCTGTCGGCGATTCTGTTCGCCGATTTCCCGTATTCCCATTGGTTACTCAACTCCAACTGCCGGACTGTCTGAAAGACGAGTTTTTGGTTCAAAAGATCAGTAAGTTGTTCCCGCAAGTACGAAAAGTTTGGATCAATTTACCAAGCGTAAAATGCTTGAGACATTTCTTTCAAGCGATGTCTGACACCCATTTGACGGAGCTGTACCTGAAAACGCAGTATGACTTTGAAAATATTCTGGAATCTGCTCTTCTGGCTCATCCACGTTCACAGAAAAAGAATCGATCTCGCAAAACTTCTGAAGATTCATGCACTGGAACTGCTGATAGCTTAGCTCAGCTTCAAAAACTGAAAAATCCAGACGATGGAGATAAAGTTTACAACGAGTTCATTCAGATTCCACAATATAGAGCTTCCTCTGGAAGTTGATGACGAGATTCTCCAAACTTCTCAAGGGATTGGAAGTTTATCGTCACTTCGTGTCTTGCACTTGGAACATGTATCGAGAAGATTAAGGATTCCCATGAACAACCAGCTTCCTCATTATCATCAGCTGCAAACATTTCACCCTACTTTAACCATTGGGTTCACTGAATATCCACTACGGAAACAATTCTTTCAAGATGAAATTCAGAAGCTACGAAATTTGGAGTCTTTCAAGTGCGGGCATAATATTCAGGTAAGTTTTATGGGTACACTCTTACGAATACGAGAACAGGTGCTGTCGATCTAAGTTTGTGTTTTAATTGATAATTTGCATTTGCATTGTGTTGATCTCAGCATCCGAGCCGATTCGTTTTACCCAGTATGTGCTCTTATACTGTGAAGCGGTCCTTGTCACACCACTCCTACAAGGAATTCGATATTCATAATATTGACGATGAAGAAGGTTCATGGGAAAATAGTGTTGCGTTTAATTTCGATTCTGGTGGTTCGATTTCTAAGAATTCCAAACGGCTAAAAGTTAAAATTTTGCCGTCTGCTCTGGCCAACGACCAGTTCAAAGTTAAGCCTGAGAAAATAGAGAGGCTCGAGCCTGAAATTAATGGGAATGGAAGTTCAACTGGAATCAGCATGAATATTAAGAACGAAATAGAAAGTGACGAAGACGACTAAACTCAGATATGAAATCTTATTTGTGCCCCTGATACGATTTTATACTTTATATAACCTGTGTTGACTATTGTGCTTATTGCTGATGTATGTAAGTAGCTATACTACCAAATGGTACCCATACGGACGGACTAAGAATAATCAATTTCAACACGAACCGAGATGAATGCCCATCTTTTCTAATTATGCTAATATTCCATATTTAATAAAGTAACGACAAACCCAATCACGACACGACACGGAAAATATCCGAAATGAGCAAATTCATGTTAGTACTAGCAGGATTTGAATTAGTTTATTAATTTTTATTTATTGTCAAAGCTGATCATTTTCTTTTGATAAAATATATTCTTTAAAATGTTTTTCGTGACAGCTTGTTTTCTGAAATCTCATGAGGCACTCACGTTAAAAATATTTTTCCTAATGAATTTACTGCGTAGTATTTTAAACAGCAAAACTGTCCGCAATAATCTTAGCAACTTCCTTATGGTAAAGCTGTCCTATACCAACGGCTGGGGCTGCAAGAGGTCCACGACCCACGTATGAAATCTAGAATCACGAGTAATACTTGAACTTAATAATTCGAGTAAATACGTAACTTAAATTGAAAGTATTTCAAAATACCTTTCTGCCGAGGAAGTTCTCAAATCTGGGCTTAATAAAGCTCCAAGCGCCCATATTCTGGTGCTCTTCTTGACTCCAAACAATTGCTAGAAAATTTTCCAAATTATTTAGTTTGCTATATTTTCATACTACCGCTTATATTATCATTAAATTACATTGTGCATTTTTGAATCGAGCCAACTCCACTTGAAGTTCTTTCGCCGGAAATGGACAGAGAGACTCAACGCGAACAATGGCAATATCTTTTCGTTTGAGTTCATCTCGCTTAGCTAACAATGTATAGTAGTGCTTTCCAGAAACGAACAACACTTTCTTAACGCCGTTAGGGTCGACAGTGTTGTCACCTGTATCATTGAATGAAAATGTCAGGAATAATGACAAGTCTTAGCTTCAATGTAGCTTTAAATATTTTTAATGAACGAAACGAACCAAGAATGGGTTGAAATTGTGTTCCAGGTCCCATTTCCGCCAGCGTTGAAGTAGCTGCGGGTAATCTCAGAAGTATCTTTGGTGCCACTACCACAAGTGGTTTTCTGAAATCTCGAAGTACCTGCTCAGAATATATAGTGTTTATAATTCCTAATGATAATCCGCTCGTCGGCATTAAATATAGTATGATTTTCCACCTGACGCCTGAGCAAATGGAAATATTGTGCAGGAGTAGTTGGGTTAACGACTTGAAAATTATTGTAGTCTCCGTCCATTTTATCTGATTCGTTGGAGTCAGTTTGTTGTAAGAATCTTTCCAGGCGACATGAAGAGTGCTCTGGACCAGCACCATCCATTCCATGTGGCAGGAGCATTGTCAGGTTGCTCATCATCATCCATTTTGCTGAAAAAATAGTTTAATTTTCATAATTTGTTCCATGCACGGATACCGGCCGTCTTGCAGTAAACTATCATGGCAACTTACTTTCTCCAGCAGTGATGAACGAGTCTATTGGAATTTGTGCTCCGTTGAAAAACTAAGTTCCACGAAAGTGAGGGCAATTAAAATTTGCAATACCATCTTAACAGATTCATAGTAAATTATACACTCACGTCACCAAACTGGGCCTCCCAAATTGTTAAATTAGAAGGATGCTCAATACTGAACCCATATTCGAAAGCAAGAGCTGCTTCTTCAGAAAGTGTTGAATTTGCTACCTGAAGTGAACAACCATAATATTATAAGATAAAAACAATGTTTAGAATAGAATAATGCCTTAATTTGTCAAAGTCAAAAGCATATAACGATGCGTACTTCAATTTGCTCCGGTTGATTTTCTGTGAGGGAATTCAAGGGTATAAACATTGAACCAGATT
>VNWX01000423.1:0-22474 GCA_009869905.1 Ceratophysella communis | reverse complement strand
TTACGCAGTAGGAAAATGAGTACAAAAATGATAGAAACAATTCAGGCAATATATGCTAATGCTAAGGCGAAAATCAAAACTAATTATGATATAAGTGACACTTTTTCAATCGAGACGGGTGTATTACTTGCGCATCTTAAGATTGGCAAAGAAAACCAAAATTCAATAATTCCGATTTCGAGTCAGCGTTCAGGAGGCCCATGACACTGGCATTTTCATATTTTAGGCTAAACCAAGTGCAAAGTCAGTTTCGCATGTTTTGTAGGGAGTACATTAACTTTAAAAACTAGTTCCATGTTCCATAAATAGATCTTCGTTGGTCATCGGACATTGGACTCCATGGCTATTTCGGAGAAAAAATTCATTAACATTTCGCGTAGGCTTGACGTTTCAAGTTTGAATTGGAAATGCTGAGGTCTGAATGGTTGCTACGATTTCGGGTTTTTAGTTCTTGACCGGACCCAGACCGCGGACTCTGGGGTATTCAACTCTAACCGCAGCAGAGCGCATAATTATGCCATGTTTTTGATGTTTTCAAAATTAAAGTGATTTCATTTTCGGAGTAGAAGTAAGCAGAAATACAGAGTGCAGTTATTCGTGGAAGTAAATATTTCGTGAGAGCTCTGCTTAACTTTATTACATTCATGTGTAGGCTGGGTTAAATTTAAATGAGATCTTTTCATCGTCGACGTATTTACGAGATAAATAGTGCTTCTGCTTCTGCTTTTCAAAATTGAATCTGGATAGGGCTCTTATAATTACATAAAGCATTCATACTTTTAATGTATTACTCAATGCGCACTTGTTTCATTAAATTAGACTGTTATTCAATATCCAGTCTTCAGATTATTCCATGAAATATATCGATTCTTGTTTTCGGGTACAAATGCAATTTTCTCCTGTTTCCTCCAGAAATTAATTGCATGGAAGCTGCTTCAGGTTACTTTCGAGTTTTGGGCCTAATTATTTAATTAAACCTTGATCTCGTAATAAAGTCATATTTTCTCGACGAAAGTTTTGCTGAAGATGCATATTAGGCTACTGGCTGGATTTTATATCTGTAGTATAGGTATTCTGTTCTTGAAAGCATGCAGGTGGGCTGTGGCTTTATGTAATTCAATGCTTTGTACCGCATGCCCTTGGCCTACCATGATCCTGGTTCTCTGAAGTTCTAGGACACTTGTCGACCTTATGTACTGACTTAAGCTAAGTATTTTATTACACGTTCCAAGTTCCAAGTTCCAAGTTTCCAAGTTCATGCTCGCCTTTAATGTGCTTCCAAGTACTCTCCAGGTTTCGGGTTATCAAAGGTTATAACAGGATTGGCTAAAGGTTAGACTTGGCGTCAATCTCAAGGTATATTTACAGTTGAGAAAGACGAAAATGACGACTGGTGGTCCAGTGAATTCAGAGTTTGACGTGTGTACAGTGTAGTCAGTTAGTCTAATCCCATCTCGCTTTTATCTTTTAGCACACAGCTTTCTAAATTCACGGTCAGTTCTGTCTCAATCTCAATCTGTGAAAAGACGCAATACGAGATCCTGGCGTCATTTTGATGTTTGCTAATCTTAAGTGTTTATAAGAACACGAAACATACAAACAACCTAGGCTATGCTTAGCTTGTTCAAACACCAATTTTTTTAATTAGTGAGAACGCTACACTTACGTAGTATTTACATATAAATGACGGAAATGTTCCATATAATATATTCCGAGGTGAAAGCATACATATTTTTTCAAACAAACTTATTAACTATGGATGATGGGAAGTACTCAGCCTTGAGTTAATACTTGCATTCTAAAGTTCATGGAACGAGTAATGAGAAATAAGCATTTTTTTTTTGTTTTTGATTGCACTGGCAGGGTCACCGTCCACAGCTCAGAGCGAAGGATTAATCGATAAAACAAGTCAATGCTCCATACTTTGTACCTGGATTTTAAAATATATATCTCTGCTAATAGAGAACCAGTACCAGTACCGACGGGATTTAAAATAACGGAAATAGCATTAGAGCCTTAGCGGTCTTAGGGATGCTAATCTGTCAGGTCAGTTCTCAGGATCAGTCACATCATAGCTTACTTATCTGAGAGATTATTACATCGAAAACGCAATAAATATACTTCACGAATAGAATACGATTTGTGACTCATTTTACGGCTTACTCTAGTGTGCTCAGCGCAGCGTAGGGTAGACAGAAACATCACGTGAATTAGATGAGCAAGAGCATCATGGTTAAAATCGTAAACCCACGTATCTGTGTCAATTTATTAGTTTGTTAAAACGATAGTAGCGTTCCATGTATGCAACTCTACACTGGCGAATACGTATACGTATTCGCCGCCTCGAATGTACCTCTCTGCTCAATATCCGCAGATGATTCATGCCAAACCTTAAATTGTATTTTGTATGGTGATGATGATGAGTTCCAGCTTCTAGTAATAAAGTCATTGACTCGCTGATTACTGCAAGTCGTCCGGTCAGTTCACGTATTGAGCTCATGCTCAGGTATTTTATTTATTTTCTGATAAGCACAACGAATCTGTATGAAGAATATGGATTTTCGTCTAACTTTAGTTGAGCTGAGGTTTGTTATTCAGTTCAATATGAAAAAAATAACTCTTGGAACTGGAGTATTAATACCTGAATGGAGAATTCTCAATTTCTTTTAACAGTACACAGAAGCCTTGCAAACTTTGTTGTTGACGGATTGATGCTGATTGAAAGAAAGTGTTGTTTCTTTCACTCCATCTTTTCTTCCATGCATGATGATGATAAAACTTTTAGTTGAAAAGTAAGCGGAATTCTTGAGGATTCTGTTGACTGACTGGAAAACTGGTAATAGTAAAAACCTTCGAAGGTTTCAAGCCAATCTAATCAGCGTAGAAGTTACATGATTCATATTCTTGTAAAGTAGCAGCTTCTGAACTTCATTATAATTACTAATGAGTTAGTTTGAATTTTGTTTTTAAAAGTGACTCTTTATCGGAAAACTAGTTGGTTTGAGACCAGCACCCCAGTACATATTCCTTGGGTTGACGTGCTGGTTGGTTGTTGAAGAAGATACCGCAATTGCTTCGTATCGTTACAAACACAAAGCACATCAACGGCCTGACTATTTGTATGTAAATACTATGCAGACGACGTAGACATTATATGTCTCCAGTTTCGAAGCACTAAAAAATCCAGTCAGTATCTCTTGTGTTATGTAAAGCAACCGCATGAGCGATGAACCAATTGTAGAGGAAAACCTATCCATGCGCTTTTCCTATCTGGTTTGTGTTTCATGAGAAAAATATGACGATAATAGAATACTCGCATTTTAAGTATGAGTGTGCATACTTTATGTTTGTGTGTGTAGTTCTATGTAGAAATTGATATTCAATTTCCCAACCGTTTTATATATGTATAAAGGCAATACGTACCGCCAGTTTATTTTTCTCTATTTCAATTATGAAGTTGAATGTCGTTTCTCGGCGTTTCATGTTTGGTATGGATATGATATTATTTCCAGGGCATGTGGAATACATGAGAATGACTCCAGTCAAGTCAACCTACTTATTTGTTCTTTGTTGACATGGCTTACTTGGGAACATTATCTCGTTCCTGGAGTTTACCGTCTGACACGCTTTTGATCACTTACATTTATAGGCCGTACCTATAGCGTTTTGTTTCGACATGAGACCTTGTCGCTGCTGCCTGTTGCCTTTCATACGCTAGCATGGCTTGCTTTCTGATATTTCGATTAATGGCTTCCATGAATAAATAACGTAAAGTGGTTCTGGGTGAAGATAATCAATAGGAACAGTTATGACACCCATGCGACGAGCACTAGTGTCACTTTGAGCAAATTGTGATGATGAGGCTGACTGACGTTGATGCGGGTTCTGGTGTGATGAGTTTGTGGCACATTAAACATGTATGGATCGTTATGTACGTTCATGCATGACGCGGACGCCGCTTCGCCATGTCACATCTCACATCGTGCATTCCCTATTCAATGATTTCCTCGTTAGGGTTTTCTGAAGCTCAAGTTCAGCCATCGGACAGGAGTTATTCCTGGATAACTTATTTAGTATTCATGGAACAAACTTAGGGAGTAAATGACTTCATATTGATATAAACTTAGACGTACGTAGTGTAATGAGAAAATATAATTACCTTTAGGCATCATTTGCTATTGATGATTTGGTTTTTGCAACATCTTCAAATTTGAAGTTTTTAATGGGATGTCAAATACGCTTAATTGACGGCAGAGTTGCTGCAATCTCAGGCTGTTTTTAATGATTGCATAAGCCGGTAACTAAGTATAAGCGTGATGCGGTCGTTTGGAATTTTTTACGAAATTTTTTGGAATACTTGATCAACTATCAACCTCTGTTTGGTTCGCACTGCTTATGTTTGGACACGAGTACATGACTTGGAAGAAATATTTTTGCGGAATTGGCTTCCTATGGGTAATCTCTGCAGCTTTTACGGCGATACAAAGGACTTGTATCGTTCCGTTTTGTCTCTTATTCGTCTTCCTTGAAACGTGGACAGGAATAAATTTCTGCATTTTTATGGAATTGCAATAAGCTAGGAGTCCAAATTCTTACTTTTTCGTCTGTAACAACTTATTATTGTCGGTTCTTCCCTTTGCGCTTTCCTAAGAAGGAAATTACCCGTGAAAATACGACCTCGTACCTACGTATTTATATTTTCCGTTATATTTTCTGGGCCTCGACTCAACTTGATTATAATGACTTTACTGATTTTACATATAAAGTGCGAACAGGTGCTATGTATATTTAACAATTTTTGGTCATGCAATGTTGAATAACCTATATTAGAAATGTCAGTCAGTCAGTCTAGTTTGTATTGAGATTTTGATTATTCCATGCTTTTGCTAGTATTCAAAAGAAGTTACTTAAGACTGGAAGGTTAAGGCTGTTGTTAAAGTGATTTAACAAGGGCGAACGTTCACACTCACGTGCGTTTTCTATTTCCATTTATTTCATTATTTATACTCGGATTTCTACTCGGAAGGAAAGTTGTGGCCGTTTTATTAGAAAATGGAAATCCAGGAACAAGAGCATCTTATCGTTGAATTGAATACGTGAAGCTGTATTGATGATGATATATTATAATTTGTAATTATAATATATATTATAATTACTGGACCACGACCGCGACTACGCCGCTGGAAATTAAAGTATCGTAAATCGTAGTACGTTACTTACGTACTATTCAACTTTCACTTGTTCAAAGCCAATCGAGCCCAAAGTGATGCAATTATGCTTGATTTGATTTGGAAGCCCAGCTTCATTCATTTTCACACAATTTAATTGCGAGGCTGTTGTTGTTCCGAGGAAATGTTATATCCATTTTAATTCATGTTTTCATCAATTTTAAGCCTTCTATTTGTTACGACTTTCCGTTGTAGCCATATTCACGATATAGTAATTATATCTGTCTATACTGTTATTAGTGAACGCGTGCATTGAAACTAGTGAATTTTCGCAATTTGTTGTCATATACCCCGTCAACGTGAGCTCAAGCTTGGGTGTGATTTTCGATTCAAAATGCCATTACGAGTGCAGTATACCTGCCGATATATCAAAACGCAAGATCGAAAAGGTGTGGTGCCTGTGCTATATGCGTGAAGGATAGACAATTATTACATATACCTGTTCATGGTTCATGTAATCGTAAATCGTAATCACATTATATCTTAATGTGCTAATGTTCATGGGAGTCTAAGGATATTTATAACTGTCCAAACTTAATTGTGGTGGCAGTGAGCTCATTAAAAATGTAATTACGCTGATATTGTATATTTCACATAATTTCGCGATGTTTAGGGATATTCTTAATCCTGGTAAGCATGAGAGAATAAGGGATTGATTGTGTCCACTGCTGCGGAAGGAAGAAGCTTATTTTTCTGCATATTAAAAGTGTCAAGTTGAAAGTCAAACTCGTTTCCATTGTTCCCTGTGCCCTGTGCACTTTTATAATGGGCGTATGAGAAATTCATCACGTTGGGATGTTGAATAGTTTTCATGTTTTTAGTAAACTGGATGAGAGAGACTCAGGAAATCAAAAACAGACAAGGAAATCGTTGTATGTTTGTAGTAAGCAGGGGAAGACGGTCACATAAATTAAATGGGTGCTACTAAATATTTAAATATATAAATGCAGAAGCGTGTGTGATTTGGTCACGAGTCACGGGACATGGCAATGAAATGAAGAAGGGTTCTGTTGAGATGAGATTCAATGAGTGTTTATTATGTGGAGTCTTGTTTGAATCAAAAGCATAGCCGTGTTTCGTTTTATTAGGATTTATTATACTTATCGAAAATGGTTAACCATGTAGATACATCGGCACTGGTGTTTTTAAATAATACGGTTTACTATAAGATCTGGAGCGGAGCCCTAGCCTAGTAGCATTTCGATTTTGCGAAACCGTTTTGTTACTCGTACCAGATATAACGTACTTATTATTAATTACCCTTAAAAATCAGTACCTCAGGGGAAGAACATCAGTAGAACTGGACCCTTTGAGCTGCATCCAGTAAAGCAACGTGCCTTCTTTTTTATAGGAGTACCATGCACCATGGTGTGTAATTTTATTGAAGTCGGCTTCTGTTAAACTTCGAACTTGCGTCATGCTCATGATTTAGGTTTTCACAAAAGGTTGTTTTAAAAATTAGCGTTGCTAACTAGCATAAACCAGAGGGTTTGCTTTGCTCGATAATATCATATCATCTTCTTGAATTACAACTTGTGGTCTCCATTTTTGTACAATCCGGTTATTCAAATAGCAAATAAAGGTTGTTTTTTTGCGAGACTAGTTATTTCGTATTTCCAAGTAAAGTAGATATTAGCACAATGGAGCTTAGTATGCTGCACGCTGCACTGCATGTATAATAGCACAGAAAGCAGCTCAAAGTATAACAGAATGATGTGGGATTGGATTAGAAGCATATAAAGTATTAGATTCTACGAGTAGGAGATTACATTTGTGATTATTGCAAAGTCGGGCTTTTTGCGCCATTTGTGCTGGAAGCAGAGCGCTTAACGCTGCAGTACCTTTATTGATGTAAGTGCCAAAACAGCATGTCCGCGTTCTGTATGTGCATTATGATTTTTATCTTATCTTGCTAGTGACGTCCGGCTATTGCAAAGAATGATTACTGATTGTGCTATTTCTGCTTCTACTTCTGATTACTCGACACAAATGGTAGTTATCTTGCATGCCATGTCTGTTGTTGATGAGTTTAGTAGCAATGATTAACGAGGATTTATTTCAAAAACTTAAAATCACTGCCATATAGGCCGAACCCAAGGTTACTGTCTATTATGAGTTACGCATAAATTAATGTTGTTTGTGACAGGGAGCAGTTAGTCAATGGAGGTTTAATTTTTAGTATTCCTGGCCTGGCCTATCACATTAATTGTTATCTGTAGAGGAAAAGTAAATAAAACACCCCGGACTTCCGTGGTATATGTCAGACGAAGTCCAGCCAGGCACACGACATAGAGGACACATGATCCTTCATCCAACCAAGCGTGTCCAGTAATCTCTGAACAAATAAGCCTTCAAATTCTAAGGAGGGCACTAGACTGGACTGGACGGTGTTAATCTAATTTAAATATGTATGGCTTGCTTGAGTACTTGGTAGATCTATAGAAGAGCTTCAAAAGCGCGTGGCGTGTGTGGGTGGCACACACCATACTGCTATTATTATTCGACCGGATCGAACTTATACCAAAGCAAGCAGGTAGCATAATAGAAATATCGGCCTCAAAATAGCATTAGCAGAGCCTGTGACTGCACTTCGATGCTATCTATTTCTACTAGTAGGATTAAAAGTTAGAAATTGCACAAAGTAAAGAAAGACGTAAGGATACGCACTGTAGAAATTTCTACAAATGCTCATTATGAAACTGGATTAATTAAAATCAATCCCTGCAAGTTTACGTCGAAATCATAATTATTTCACAATGCTAATGCTAATTGACTTGCATTTGCAAACGTAAAGCGTTCTACCCACTGCCGAACTTCCAAAAGCCGAAAATAGTGTCAAAGGTCAAAGCAATTTCCAGAGTAAATACTGTAATACCCGTCCATGAGCTGCTGCCTGAACTAATTAGGAAAACGGATTAGCATAAGCAGTTACATAGTAATTTTAAACATAATTAGGCGTATTTCAGGTAGATGCCCTTCGTGTTTCAGAGCTTCAAGGATGTCGTAAATAGTTTTGTTGTACGTGAACGGGATAAATTATTTAAGGACTAATGAAGAATAATTAGGTGTCATTAGGGATTTTTAGTGGGTTTTCTGTAAACAGAAAGAACGTGAAACAAACTAGGAAGCTACCAGAGTATTGGAGACATGCAGAGAGGACGTAGGACGGTTCATGGCTCCCGAAGGCCTCTGAAACCCGCAATGACGCTCGACATTTGTGGAGATAATCGAGTAACTTTATCTCTAGCGTCCTCCGCTCTGACTGGGTCAAGCCGGGTGATTAGATTCACAACTTCGTCATCGTCACCTCTGCTAACGCACTTAATTGAATTTTGAACACGCTTGACGATAATACGTGCCAGGATTAGTGGCCCAAACCCGTAAACTAAGGTATTTAAAATTAAATGCCAAAGCTCCACCTCATTGCACTTCAAGTAATTTGATATGACATGTCAAATAGTCGTTTTCTGATGTATTCACATAGATCTAATTCGACCTCGTCTCAGGCAGGCATTTAACTTGGCTCGTGTTTGTATGTTGTTTGCTCATTTTGAGAGAAACTACGTAATTGTTCCATGGATGGTTTGCTTACTTACGTAAAGGAGTAAGTAGTAGACAAGAAGTGTGATTGAGTCTCATCCGTACATAGACGTAAAGTAGAAACAAAGTGGGCTTTGCTGGATCGAACTTGGATTCCATTCCACTAACTTCCACTTCCCTGATCAAGAGTAATTTAGGAGCATATCTATATGGCATGTAATTTAATGGCTGTTGGCTCCAAACTCGCGATTGGCAATGACGTCAACTCAAGCCCTGCTCATACGCTAGATAAAATGTTGAGAAACTCTGGTAGAAGAAAAAAATCCAGTAAACTAGTGGCATTCTACTCCTTTATTGAAATATGCATTGATGGAAAAGAATCGTATCTTAATGACAAGTATTTATTCTTAGCATGCCACGGAACCGCGGACTTGACTTGACTTCCTACAGCTTAATTATTAAAAATCACCTGGCTGCATTATTAGGATTGGAAACCAGGTGATTTAGCACAAGCGTCTTGAAGCTCCGGTGCATAGCATATGTTCTGGAGAACTTGAGTATCCAATGGTTTGCAGTGTTACAACTGCTGGAATTGGGATTCCGATTTCATAATTTAGCTTGCCTAATACTAATTACATAGTGCATACAGACATTACAATTTTAAGCTAAACTGGAGATGACTCATTCTGGCATCACACGAGTAGTTTATAGGTTCTTTAGCACTTCGAATTCTGGCATGGCAGGTTGTGGAAAGAGTTAATCAAGTGGATGATTCGGCAACCAGCTGAACGTTAGCATGATGATGATGATGATGATTGACATTGCAAGTGTTTCAGTCAGAGCGTGTTGCTGGTGAGATTGTAGTCAATTTGCATCTGCATGGGATATATGCGAATTTAAGAACTAGACTAGCCACGTGGCTTAGTTGATCCGTGATGCTTGCAAGTATTTATATTCTAGAATTCAGGGCGCACAAGTGTTGGGGATACAGAGTAGCCATTTTCTATTTCATACTTGTCTCATGTATATTGCAAAATTCGGACGTTCTGAACGAAAACCAATTCACAATTCGAATTTACGACTCACTCACTCACTGAATACGAATGCTTCAAATGGCCCAAGCATAAACGACCTTAAAGCATTGTGAGTTGTATATTGAATGACATGTGTTGAGCTCGTAAAAGGTAGTTTAATTTAAGGATTTAAAGTAGTCATTTATCAGACATAGACGACTGTTTTCTTGGATATTTTCCGTGCTTCAGCTTATTCTCTGGACTCAAAACGCCGAGTGGATAATGAACTTTTTCATATTCAATTTAATGTCTTTAATAGGATTAGGCTGATGTGAGATGTGAGTGTGGAAGATTGACATAATATTCACTGTCCCAGACTCAGAAGTAATTGAAATTGGATAATAAAGTCCACACTGGGAAGCAGTCGCTCTGTTCTTAATACCTTTTGGAAACTCATTAGAACTAGTTCATTCCAGATCGAGAGATCAGAAAATCCCTTTATGCTACTTTATTGTTTAAGCCCTGAGCGGACTAAGCTAACACTCCTGGTCGTCGGCAGGAGACTATTTCTGGTTCGGATATGATTTAAGACTCGAACGAGGTCGGCCTAAAATTACTGTACGTCTGTCGCTAAATTAGATTTCTTTAGTAAGTACATAGTAAGTATTATTGTCTGTTTCCTTATACTCGTGCAAGGAACAAGTGTTAGGTTGGTTTTAACCTGAACGGATTATTAACAAACAACTGTTGACTCTTCGAATTAGATTCTTATATGAAACAGATGCAGAAGTGCTTAATGCTAAATGTCATTGAATGTTGAATGTGTGGATACATATATTCTAAGCGGATTCTATGAATTCAATAAGTAATGAAATAATCTAAGTAAGCATTTTTTTCTGATTTTTCTAGAAAACGGATCAGAGTCTTCTGGCTCAATTCTTTTATGCGGACGAGGATTTGAATACTGTGGCATCTGAACTGGACTCATTTGATGGACGAAAGGACCCTGATCGTTGTGCAGCACTCGTGAATCATTTACGACAATGCCAAGACAAGGTAATTTGCAGAATTCTAAAAATACTAAATAACCCTGTCCTTGCCTACAACGCTTTGCATTTCACGCTGTCAGTTTTTCGTCTGTAAATGTCAGCTGTTTGGTATGGGTTAAGCCAAACTCGACTAGATCTATGGTTTTTGAGCTCTTTATTCAGTACTTCTGCGATGTCACTGCACTCCTATCTCCAGAACTGTAAACCCTTCTTCTACTCCTTTGTCTACATTGAGACTTGTTATTTTTCTGCTAGGTATTGAACATATGCCAGATGTTAATGGACGAAGTGATTCCCGAAGAAAGAGCACCCAGAGATTTTCGGGCAAAGTTCCCAGATGATGTTTTGCAGGAAAATCTAGCTGGCCAGCTGTGGTTCGGAGCAGAGGTATATAGTTTTAAATTTTATTTCAACTCTTCTAGCGGGTAATTAATGTCGCGGAATATTAACCTTAAAAAGTAAAAGTCGATAAAATTTGAATTTGCTTAGCATTTGCTTTAAGTATTTCCTGCTTTCTTTATTCAGTGCCTTGCGGCTGGATCAAGTATCCTGAATCGAGAATTGGAATCAACTGCAATGCGTCCATTGGCCAAAGCCCTTACGAAGAGTTTAGAAAATGTTCGAAATCTTCTGCGGGAGCAATGCTTTCGTAATCCACCGGAGTTTACTGAAAAAATTTGCGAGTCATTGAAAATTCTGGATCGTCTCTTTGCGGAATTTGAGCTGTCCTACGTTTCCGCAATGGTTCCTGTCAAAACAGTTCATGAGTATGAAGCTCAGCAGGCGATTACTGTGCTCTTCTCGGAAACTGTACAAAGGTAACCAACCTCTCTCTTTTCTTGTTCAAAGGGATATTTGTTTTTTGAAAATTTTTGAAGTTGAGATAACAGATATACAAGATACAATTGAATTGGCAAGCGTATCCTCTTTCTTCTGTTGTGGCTAGACAGGCAGGTCGCTGACTTTCTGTATTTTCTTTGTTTTCTTACGCGCTTGCATCTTTCGGAAAATGGATCATTCTCTGAACTGAAGCAACCATAAGCCTTGAGGAAGCTGACACCTGGGAAGAGAATGCATAATTTTAAAATTTGCTCGGATTTCTGGACTTTCAGGGCTAAAGTGCATTGTACCATATCTATTCGTTTTACGATTCTGCAGTAGTACACATCACGTGTTGTTGCAACCGTGTGGCATTATTTTGTATTCAAAAGTCAGACATGTATAGGGATTTTACTGACTTGAGTTGAAGTGTTGGTCGATGCATAATCCCTTCTCATGATTCCGAGCCGGATCGTAGATTTGTTGTGAGTGGGCATTATTAGGAAACGGAATTTCATGAATATGTGAGTTTTGAATTATTCATTCCTCCATTCCTGGTGTGTCGTTGTGGTGGTTGTTTGTGAGATGTTGTGAAATCAACAAGAATGGAAATTATTTCCCGTTGTGCCACTCCATTAGTATTCTCGTGACTCGTATGTCCTAGAACTTGCATATATAAGCATTGGAACTGGGCATTTCGAGATTGGAAATCTTGTAGGTTAGAAGTTACTAAGACTTCATTTACATTAAAAAGTAGGAGCATTGCTATTTCCATTACTTAGGACATCTTGGCAAATTGCTTGCTACTCTCGACGCTGGGCTGTTTAATTTCCTGGTTCCTTTAAGTAACGTGAATGTACGGTTGTAGCTCTACCCTTGTTCAGATTCGATTCGTAGCAGAAAACAAAGCCTGGCATTGACATACGAAATAATTTAATAGATGGGCTGAGTGGAGGAACGAACCGAGTCCTCCATCCCACACGTTAGCGGCCGTGTCCGTGACCGTATTCTGTCGTGACACAATTACGGGTAGTTCTTGTAGGTGTATGCTGGCAAACAGCCGAATGCATCCTGCTACTGCTTTGGTGTGACTAAATTGTTTCCCCTTTGTGCCTGTCATTGTCATTTTGGCTCCTACCTGACATTTCTAGTTCGAAGAAGCCGAAATTTTTTCCACAATATAGGAAATGAAACAGGAAGAAAATTGACGTATTTTTTGGGATAGGCAGGTGCATATTAGTAAATACGACGACACAAGCTCTTGATCTGAGATTTTGTTATTTCACCTCTTTCGCTTTGTTCTGTTCTTTCTTCTTCAAATTCAAATTGACATCTGGATGGATCGGTCATTTTACCCAAGTCCCAATACCGAATTGCAATGCTATAGCCGGGTGCAGATTTACAATCCGAAAACCTAATATTTGGTTGTAGAAGTACTGGCATGACGACGTAGGATTTAATACCATTATTCTGTTATGAAATGAAACGCGCGTCAGTTTTGTGTACAGAAGGTCTAGCAGATGTCCGCTAGATACATGCAATCTGCGGAACTTGTGTAGACCTTTCATTTCGCTCATGTGTTTAACGTTGTTCTTGTTCCTATTAAATGCAGGGCTATCATTACCTTCTTGAAATCAATTTTAATTACATCCAATTTGATGCCCATCCAGATTTAATTGGGACAGGTACGAAAATAAAAAATTGGAGCGTCGTAGGAGCTGACGTCTGCAAACTATAAATATTGTTGTCTTAAGCCTGCTAAATCTACTGAATATTTAAGCTTGAGCGCGTGGCGTGTCTTTAGTTCATATTGAGAAATTAGAGCCATCGCATCGATTATTGATACCCGTTCGAAGCTAAACGAACCGAAAAGCCTAGTACGTACATACTTCCTGTCCCCATTCTTCTTGATAAGAATCCTGGACAATTTGAAAAGATATTTTGTTTTATTTGCATTTACACTCTGTTATGCCAACTTCACATGTACTATGTGCTTATACGAAAATACGTATTGTCAACCAACATGTTTTTATTTTAATCTGCCCACATGCGGTATCACTCAAAATACAAAATACGAGCTGCGCGTGTTTGTGGGGAAAATAGCTGTTTAAAAGAATGAAAAC
This sequence comes from Ceratophysella communis, assembly GCA_009869905.1. Taxonomy (NCBI): domain Eukaryota; kingdom Metazoa; phylum Arthropoda; class Collembola; order Poduromorpha; family Hypogastruridae; genus Ceratophysella; species Ceratophysella communis. Next base: position 8,702 of record VNWX01000423.1, on the reverse strand, counting down.
CAAAAGCTGATCTCAATTTTCCGAAGCCTGATGGTTGGGTAAAAATTGCGATGTGATTACGAGTTCAATAACTGCTCAGTCTCGTCGTTTCGGAAAACCCTTTACTCGTGTCACCTTTTTTTGCGTTGTCTGTCTGACATGTTTCTATTAACGATGAGTGGAATCAATCAAAACGGAATATTTGCACATGGCGAGAGCGTGACATATTGTCTGGGTTTTTTTTACTGTTATTATAATTTCCTTTATGATGACTAATGACCTGTGGTTTGTTTCTACTACGAACATTTTGGGAGGATTGCGGTTTTTCAGCTAAAAGCTTGTCCCATATCTCTCAATGAATTACTCACGGTAGCCAAAACCCAAAACAAGCGATTATTAAGTGAAGTCGGAAATCGGTCTTGTTTTTGTTTTTATAAAATGAGAATCTATTGCGAAGTCATATTTTTAGCGAAACGTCGGAGATCTCCACTTCCGCGCTGAAATTGTTTATTGTAATTCAAAATAGAACGGAGTTAACGGTTTCGTGATGGCTCAGTTATTTGTTAGCGTATTCTGTTTCCGCACTCTCTTCAGACGCTGTAAAGCATAATATGCGAGATATTTGCATAAAATGGAAATTTAGTCTAGGTCGTTGAATTGCAATTTAGTTCGACGTTCAGATCATGTTTCCTTCCGGGCTGGAGGTTAGGGCCTTTTGTATTGTAGCTAAAATAAGACTCTGCACTGCAAATACGTGAAATTAGTTCATTCGTGCCAAAGCAGTAATGAGATTTTTACAATAAGTGGCGTTTAGGTATCTGAATTCATAAAGTGTTGAAAACGTTGAGCATTGAACACTTTCTTTGTTACTTGCCTTCCGCTGAGCCTTTGTGTCGTCTTCCGTCTTCCTTTTTCATCATTCATTTATGCAGTTCAGCTCGGTTCAACTATTGAATGTCATATTGAGATGCCTGGTCAATTGGCTCCCGGGTTTCTAAAAGCACACGCATACGAAAGTTTTATCTTAAAATTTATATAGGTACTTTGCACTTGACGGTCTGCTTTGCTGATGACATTTTAGGATTAATACGATTTTGTGCTTTTCGCATTTGGAGAAAGCCATCCACAGCGGAATTAAAGTCCGTGGTTGTGGTCGCCTCCTAAATCAGTAACAGTACCGACTGTGGTTTAAAATTAATGATCCAGTTTTGATTTTTGATGAGCGATTTAGAGACTTTATTCCGGACTAGCGGAGACCATCTGTCCGAGAATCCAGCGATATTTTTTACACAATGCCAGCTCAAAAAGCTTGCGAATTGCAAATCGCAATGCATTGTAAAGAGCCCAATGGGTAGTTTCGGGTTGAATTGTTTAGCATGGCACTTCACACATATCACTGGAGAGCAGCCGGCATGATTGAGCCGAGTAAAAGATCAATGAGCTTTAGCTTTTGTCTCTATTTTTTTGCGTGTGTGCAATGTGCACAACTAGAAAGAGGTGGTCGGCGTTCTCGTGTGATTAATTTTCTCTTTTAGCCTCGGCGTAGTTTGAGGTTTTCAGGAACTGCGTATCCTCAATCCATACAATAAATTGTATTTTGAATTAGGAGTTGATGAAAACTTGTTTACTTGTTTACATCGTCATGTTATAAAGTAACTTTCAAAACCAATGCATTCTGCAGAAATAGAGATGAATAGAGCGAAGCTTCGAAGGTTTTCAGAACAAAATATCAAGCTTGCGTCGTCAGTCAAAATCCTGGAAGAATAGAATATGTGAAAATTCAATGCGGTGGTGTATATTTGGCTGAGAGATGTGTAGGGCTTCCCGATTCTCGATCAGAAGTTAATGCTCCGTATGCATTATCTCCGTACAGTAAATCACGTTCTAGTTAGCTCTCTTGAGCCGAGAGTTCTTTGTCGCCAACTTCAGTCCTATTGATTATTCACTTCATTTCGTCAGAATTATTCAAGTAGGTCTAAGATTTGCAGGTCGAAGACACTTGTGAGGATTCGAATTCGAAGCTGTTTTGTTGTGCCGTGCCGCTTTATGGTTATAGCCTTCTTTCGGATATGCTAAAGCTTGGGAACCAGTTTTCTGTATCCTTAAATAGAAGAATATGGTTGAGTTTATTTGACTACTTATTGATGCTAATAAGCATAATTATTTTTAGGAAGATTTTAATTCGATGATGCATGCGTTCGTAACAATGCATATTCCCAGTAAAGCAACAAAGTACGGCATGTTTGTATGAATGCCTACGTGATGCTGATGATAATTGAAGGTTATAGCTTTGTGAAAGATTGTTTGATTGACGTAGGAGACCGAAGCAGCGTGTTGACAAATAATAGATCTCAGAGAGTATCGGCGTTGTAAGGATTTAGTGTAAACGGGGGATCTAATTTAGTTTTTTTTAAAAATCTAATTCATGTTTTTTTTGTATTTTCCAGAGCTCTGAGCTTAGGACTTCTATGTCAAGACCAAGTAGACAGTTGCGACCCGGGTCTCATGTTTACAATTCCGCGTTTGGCTATTGTGTCGGGACTGTTGATCTTCCCCGATGGCCCGCTTTGCTTGGACCATGGGGAGCTTTCTGACATGTTCCGTCCATTTCGGTCACTTCTGCTCAAGATCCGTGAGCTCTTATGGACTCTGAGTCGTCCCGAACTCTCAGCCCTGGAAAGGGCACTTTGTTCCGTGGACGAACCTATGCTAGAACCAGTCCAGCTAGAGGAGCAGTTAAAGCAACAGAATCAGCAAATCACTCATCATCACAGACACCACGCTCCCAGCTCACATCACGCTCCTCGTCATGAAGAATTAACTCAGCGAAACGAATCCCGGCCGGAAATCATGGTGGTCACCGCACAGCATTCTATTCAAGACTACTTAGACCAGTTCTGCAAAGACTTTCCGCAGTGTAAAGAGTTTATCTCGGATCTTCGTAACGAGAACAGCTCGTCAACCTCAAACGAGGAGCCAAATAATGAGATGACCATTTCCCAGTATTCCATTAACCTGAGTCAGTCAAGCGGAGTGAGTGACGTAGTCCCAGTTTCCCGACATCAACTAGATTTTCAGTTGCTGGCCGGAAGTCACAATGGCATTGATTCGAGTTGCTGCGTCGTGGATGAGAGTGAAAGCACAGCTGATTCATTGGACAGTCATAGTCAGAGTCCAAGTATGAGCAGTTTCTGCACCGGTCATGAAAATGATACTCTTCGTGGAGACAGCGAGGAGCCTGAGAATCCGGAGACTGACAAGACGAGTATGGGTGCAGCTGACGATGAGACAATTAGTGCCTGTGAAACATCAGAGTGTACTTCCTCAGAGCAGGAAACCAAAGAACTGAATACAAGTCAGAGTATCAATCATTGCGAGAGTTTATCTGATTATCAGGACATTCCCTCGGTACCCTGTGAGGGGCCTCAGGCCTGGGTCACTGTCGGAGAAGCATATTCCGAACCAAAATCACCCTTGCCAGTACCTTCCGAATGCGCCGTTCTTATTCAATCCTTCGAAGAAGACACGACCCCGAAGTCTCAGACTAGCACGAGTTCTTCACACGATTCTGGACTGAGCAGTATTGCTGAGCCTGAGAGACCTGCACTGGTTAATGAGTTTGAAAGTCAGGCATGTTCTGGAATTTCTCGTTCTACTGAAACCACTGAAGAACAGAAACGGACGTCGAAACGCTCCGACAAAGTATCTAATCTTGGAACTCGCGGAGTCTCTCATATGATAACATGTCCTTACGCTGCAAAGAACTTGCTCCAAGTTCCTGAACACTCAACTTGTAGCGGTCATGGGGACGGACATCACCGTAACCACACGAGGCTTCCACCGGCGTCTCAAGAACCTTGTTCTGCAAGCTGTTGTACCAGTGAATATAGTGCTTCCATAGGGTAAGGAGCAAAGAAATCATTAAATATTAACTAGTCAATGTCATGTCGCGTCGTAAGGAGAATAAGTCAAAGAAATTGTTTCGAAATTCCCTTTTATAAAAGATTGACTTAATATTATTTATAGATCACGGTTTAATGGCTGTGAGAATAGTAATGGGGCATGGTTGTACATTTGGTTTTAATGTTTCCTTTTTATTTGCAGTGGAGAAAGTACTTGTGAAACTTCGTCCTTCGATTCTGAATGTCAGGACGATATTGAGATTGCACTAGCAATGCAAGCTGCTGAAATTGCCACACGGAGTGAAGCCCGTGCACGATTTAAGTAAGACTACTATAACTTATTCAGTAAATTAGCCGACTGAGCGGAGTAATGAATAATATATTCTAACATTTATTTCATTTGTTTTTAGGAGTAGCGCGGATCTGATTCATCGTCTCTTCATTTGCATTTCGGGAGTTGCGGATCAGCTCCAAACGAATTATGCTGCAGATCTTCGATCTACTCTCAAGTGCGTCTTTGCCATTAATGCGACGCCTTGTGACGAGGAAGAGAGTATTCATGAGAGTGGCTCAATGTCCACTCCGGATCAGGATGTGTCACCCGAGCCCTCGCTGGATGAGGAGCATGATGATCGTGTTGATCACGGGATTGGACCCTACGGGACTTATCATGTCGAGTCAAGTCACCAGGAGTCAACAGAAGTCATTTCACCGCCCACTTGGGTTCCTGACGAGCTTGCTCCGCAGTGTATGGCGTGCTTGGCTACTTTCACTGTCGTTAGAAGACGGCATCATTGTCGAGCGTAAGTACATAAACTACAGTGCAGAACAAACACGATAAAGCTTAAGGCGTATAAGTTATTAATGTGGAATTTCTGTTTGCGTAGGTGCGGAAAGGTATTCTGTGGAAAGTGCAGCGGGAATTCTGTGCCGCTTCCGCGCTACGGTCATCTGAAGCCCGTTCGAGTTTGTAATCGATGCTTCATGTACTCTGTCACTCCATTTACGCTTCCAACTAATGCCAGCTCATAGAAAAGCCTGTACGACTTGCATCTCCGTCTGCATTTCCATCGTTTATCACCCGTTGTGAAGGATAATAAGCTTAATTCTTGATTATATTTTCTAAATCTTAATTGTAAAATACAAATTGCACTGATGGTCTTTGTTCGGAATTCCAAATATCCACTGTTTTGCTTAGCTTCCTAATCAGATCAACCATTCGCTTTTGGGATTCAGCAGTTTCTAGAATTTTATTCTTATTATCCCATATAAGCTTAAGATACCTTGAGTAGCTATTCAGAGAGTAGTAAACACTTTCCGTCCGTTGTACTCGGACTGCTGTACAACGGTTTGATTCTTATGCAAACATGTACTTCTTATGTGATGGGTTTCGGATACTGTCAGTGGATTTTGCGATACACACGGCTATCCGAGGCTCTAGGTTATTAACGATTATAATGTCATTTAGATAATTCAGGCTACTGATTATCCATTCAAACTGTGATTTACTCTTAAACTTACAACTTAACTATTGCGTCTGGAATTCCTTCTGTATTTGAGAATTGAAAAATGTAAATGGGACAGGAAGAACATATTGCTGCTTGCTAGCTTTATGCTAAATTGAAAATCTTCCTCGTTTCACAATTGTTGTGAGTTTTGAAGGATATTGTCAATCAGAACATTCAAACAATCGAAATTCAAATCGAAATTGCACATTGCATTTTTTTCCCTAACGATTGCTTACAACTCGCAAGTATGATAATTAATTAACAAAATACTGGAAACTCTCAAACGAACTGGTCGGTTTTATTGTTTTGATGTTTGAGAGCAGTCTAGTCTTTCTCGGTATTGTTGATTGATAATAATTAGTAATTTTAAAAATACAAGCTTGAAATAGGTAACAGTTAAGTTCTAAAGCGTTGTGGTGTTTTCTGAACTTTGACAGAGTGACTGTGGCTAAAGTTTGAATATATCATTATATCGTTCTATAATTGGAAAATAATTGAAATCACGTGAATTGTAACTTGCCAAAGAATACTGAATTACTTGTTACAAGAAGAACCAAGTATAATTACGAAAAAACTTTAAGTGCGAGTGAATTTTTGCATTTTTGTTTTAAAAAAAGATTACTTTTCTCTGTTTTTCATCTTTATTTTCTACTATTTTTATGATTCTGAGTTATTTTTGCTCTTGAGTTATTGTCCAAATACTTGTTCGTCCAGTAAAGAAAATCATGTGTACAAAGGTGATTATGATTATGCTTGAGTATAATTGACTAAGCAGCCGTATGTTTTTAAAGTTAGCTTGAGCCAGGCAGTAGGCATTTGCTGAACGACTATAAAATAAGGTACCTAATTAATACTAGTATTAAGTTAAGTGTCAAGTTTGCCGTATTGAAAAACTTTAACTGATATTCTGTGACTGTAGAAATGACCTCGTATCATTTTTCGTGATGATAATCTAATAATCAGCTTGTCTTGAATTAAATTCTTTCAAATAGTTAATTTGAAAAGTAACGCGCGTTCTGATTATTCAGCTTACATTTACCTGAGTTTAAATTCGTAAAACTAATGTATTGTTCTGGTAGTCTGTATGTAAATCGTATGTTAATAGAGCTATTACTTAAGTTGAGTATGGAAGCTTGAATGATACTCAAATGCTAGACCTGACTACTAAATATATGCTATGTGTTAAGTGTTAAGAATACTAAGTTTTCTTGCTAAAATTGATCAAGTATATTTTTTATGAATCCCATTTTCCTTTTGTTTTTGGTGAGTGCTGTCTGACCTGACTTCTCGGCAGACTTAATAATTAAATTTCTCGATGAATTTAAATAAACTGACTCGGAAAAATTAATTCAGTGGTTGTAAGTTGTAATTGTGAGCATTTGTCCAGTTCTCTGGAGTATTTTAGCAAATCGACAACAAGATTTTAATTGCCCTCATATATTTGCCCATATGCATTGATATGAAAGCATTGCTGTACACAATACACAATCATGCTTTAGGCAACACAAAAATTAATTTCGGCGATGCGAAAGGGTCTTTAAATATACAATTAAAAAGTTCTAATAAATTGGAAAATATAGAATTCCGCTGTTTTTAACTAAATTATAAGCCTTTCAAGATTTGAATTGGCGTAATTATACATTTAAAAGCATATTGATTGCGTGTAATGACGCCTGCATTGCCTGGCTAGATTTCAAGCTCATATTCCTCATGAAATCCTTGATTTGATGTTATTTTTGCTAATAGCGTCATTTTTCTGACGCTGGCTTTGAAGCGACAGTTTTTCAATGGTTTACACATTGCCCACCTATGCTCATGGTAAAGTTAACCTCGTCATTGCATTAGAATAAAATGACTTTTACAGAAGTCGGTTTTGCACGAAGTCCGAGTCAATCAACTTCCGCTTTCCGCTTCCGAGCCGGTGAGGGTTGGACGAGGTTAGGGAAGAGGACGCTGTCGCAGGGAGCTGCCGAGTAATAAGTGGTTTCTCTTTCAATGTACCAATACTTTTGTCTATGTACGTGATATGGGCATTGGATTTTCCCTTGGCCGCAAAAGATTCCACTTTAGAATCCCGAATCCATAATTGTAATCCCATTCGGACTTGACTGTGACATCTCGAACGTTTTGATTTTCCCTATCTCGGTCGCCAGCACAAAACAGTGGAAAGATTCTTACTCAAATCAAAAGTCCTACGGTTTATTGACCTGACCACCCCAACTCCGCTTGTATTTAATATGTAGTTTGTGACCCGGTGAACAGACGAAGGGCCGATAAGTCTTGAGTGTCAACGTCAGATTCAGCTATGTCAACGAGTCCTACATAAACCCGGTTTCTTCCATAGCTGCATAGCTGGAGTGCTATCAAAAATTTTCCTAATTACGGCGTGTGGCTTACCAGGCACCAAGTGAGTATTTCATAAGTATTATCCTGTTTTTCAAAGTTTTTTGAACTTTTGAACCCGAATGAGTTCGATTCCCTATTTATTGTGGATGAGAAATATTATGACCGATTTTGAGCAGTTTGCGTCTAGTAGCAGTAATAGAATTATCCGTTGTCATGTGTAAATTTAAATCCATACGCTGTATAGTCTTACTCGGGTCGGGTACCAGAATCAGTAAATGACAATGTGCTAACATTTCTTTTGCTTCAATTATACAGATAATTGATTACTTATCGGATTTAATATGGCGTCTTCGCCAGTTCAAGATCCAATTCCTATGGAAGACCAGCAACCCGAAATGGAGATGATGATTGAGGACAGGGGACAAGATGAAGCTACCGTTTCAAGAATGGACTTCAGACTCAAATTCTTCATTGGAATATTCCACACGATTCTCTATGAGCGAGGCCATTTACCAGAAGATGCTTTTATTTTCAGCGAAATTTTTGAAGTGGATGTGCCGGTAGGGGTAAAATTAAAACTTTGAAATACCTACATGTGGTTTTAAGAGTTTTCAAGCCGGTCAACTTGCAATTTGAGACCGACCAGTACCCATAGAATATTCAAATTTCAGCACATTCGCAACTGAGTTTGTTTAGGGCATTCGAGGCTAGGTTAGGCTAATTTACAATTTAAAAAGCTTGAGTAGTCTCAAATAACCTAAGACAAGCCAGTTCCGGATGTACTAAAATTTTACTTGTCGGTTTCGAGCTTCCAGGCCCTCTGCTTAAGGGTTTTCATAATCTAAAAACATTTAGTTTAAGACTAAGTTTAATACAGTGTCAGTGTCATTTTTCATTACAGATCTGTGTTCACACACGAGTGTTCGAATATATCGAGTCCTGCGCCAAGAAAATAGCCTGTCTGATG
>VNWX01000422.1:0-22477 GCA_009869905.1 Ceratophysella communis | reverse complement strand
CGCAACCATTCCTTCTTCTAGTAAATTCAACGAAATATTCTATTGTAGGTAGTTGGTATGAAATGTATATGTATTGAAATATTTTTGGTGTGGAAGAATGAATAAAATGTTTATATGTTATAAATATTTTTAAATACCAGAGTTACAATAAAACTTTACCTTATCGGAAAATATAACGGGCTTATATCCACGGACCTCGCGATAGATATTATGTAGCTTCACCGCATCTTCGATCCAGTTGTCGTAATCAACATAGGGAGCCTTTGCAAAAGAAGAAAAATACATTTTTCATGAACAGCGCTGTGTGCGCAGTTTATTTGGGTAGAATTTTTCTAACAGAGTATTAGTCAGTAAATTCAAAAACACTTTAAATTAGTTGTTGTGGCTGTATCTGTAATTCTTTAGTACTCATAGCGGGGGTAAGGAATGCATAATTCTTCTACGGCTTGCGGTGTTTTAGGCCTGTCACATTAAAAGCCCATTAAGGCGACTCAATTATCCATTAGACCTATAATGTCCGTCCGTAGCGCTCTGTATTCGGTTAGCGTTTCTGTTATCGCATACTCTTAAGCCTAACCGAACGTGAAAAGCAAATGAATACTCTAAACCTATATTCGGGCATCCGATCGCGGCAGGGTTTCGCAGTATCTATATCAGTAAACAATACCCGCAGATGCTAGCTAATTTTTCATAAAGGCTCAATATTAAACACAGTCATCTGAATTCATACCGGATTTGATTCACTTAGATCCTTATATGCTTCTTATGAGTTACACTTACGTACCATGGGTCGGTAGGTCTGATTCTTTTTGGTATCACGCAATGACCCGTGAGCAGTGCAAGTCGGTGTCAAAATGTCAATTGAATAAATTTTTGGTCCCATAGCTGGTCCATCTAAAACAAAGAAATACAGCATTAAAGCCTAAAAATTTCGAACATTATTAATTTCAGTCATTTCGAACTACGCATCTTAATTAAACTGATTTTCAGTATTTTGTATTTCAAAATTATTTCTGGAGACAAGTGTTGCTAACCAATATTTTCCGCCTTTCCCTCCAATGGCTCTTCTGTATTTAAAAGCTGGGTATAAAGTTGAGTGAAAACGTGATCATCCACGAATTCCCGTGGAGCTCCTGAACAATGGTTTTCAATAACTGCCAGAACTAGAATGAGTCGGACCAATATTTTAAACTGCTTTCCGACCATGATTTGTTTTCTTAGAGCTATTATTTAGTATTTTCAGAGTAGATGCATCACTGATGCTGTGGGTATATCTCTTCCAACACGACTGTCTTGAAAGGATAACAATTACCGAATGCGTAAGTATTTCGATCAGTGTTAGACAGAAAGTCGTAAAGTGCAGTCTCAAAGAGGTAGAACAATAGAACTTTCTTTACCAATGAATCATAGTAATCATTTCAAGCCAATAGGTTTTGCAGGTTTAGTCCAGTTGAATCCCGCATAAGCATGGTGCTAGGTTTCGATTTAGAGCATTGCCGGGCGACACTTATACACCGATACATGAAAATACCGGCATGAAGTTAGAGCCACGTTGGAACTAACAGTATGTCGTAGCGTCTATAAGTCGAGCTATTTAAGAAAAGTGTTCAACAATAGCCGACTCACTAGAAAACGCATTAGAATTAATACTAACATGTAACATGTAACTTCGACGCTAAAATAATGTCGAAGTAAAAGGCTAGACCACTCGAGTCCAACACATAGACGTGTGATAATAAGAATTTAGACCAAGTCAATATTTCATGTCGGCTTCATATTTCAAGACAGTGGTACGTGTCTCGGATTTATAGGCTTTTAATTCATAGAAGCTATAAATTTTTTCAGGATGTCTACAAACATGTGCAAAATGTATAGAATAGACGCTTAACTCTTAAACCTATTAGATCTTCACAGCTCTCATGCCCTTTTATGTATGTATAACGTCTCTAGGCTTTGTATTTATAAAAAAGAAGATTCAAGTCTTCCATATAGTTTTAGATTTATCGTAAATAAATAGGTTTCCACATATTTTAATACATGCAACCGTGAAGGGGGGCCTAAAATATGCTTTTTGTTTACATGTCTTCGTGTTTTATGTTTTATTAAATATACGTTTTTGAAGTTTTGGGTTTTTGAGAAATACACTGGCATGTTTCTGAAATAACTATTTGCATTGTTTGGGTTTTTTATACTTACGACTTGGAAGGGTTTATACGTATTTATGGAAATTCAGTTTTTGGTACTTGCGAATGCGTTCTGGCTTATTTATAAAGCTACTTATCTATAATTTTGACTCCCTATAAATTGAAAGTTTATTCGTATTCAGAAAAAAGTGTGTAGTCGATGTCATACAATGTTATAATTGTTCTAATGTTGCAGACTTTTATGAAGTCCCCGCCAGATTAATTAGAATGACAAGCTGCATTATGTCGAATAATTTCAATTTGTGAATAAATTAAATTCTGGAAATTATGAAATTTCATTAAAATTTGAGCTTTAATTTAATTTCAGATTCGCCGTCAGAAGAAAGGCAAAACAGTTCGAGATAATGAGAGCTATACTCAAGACAACAATAATCCATCCCGGAAATCTCTTCAAAATTCTGAGCTCGGTATTGAAAATGTAGTTTCTAATGGGTACCTTCGTGCTATTGAACCGCTCAAACTGGAATCAGACGATGAAAGCGAAAAAGAGTCCCAATCAGAAGAGACACAGACACGCCTTGTAAGAAAGAATAAATATTTACAAACTGCAGCATGGTGTAAATTAAAGCTTTATCTGAATACCAAATATTTCAGAGCCATGCACAGCTACCAGTTTTCCACAGTACGTTCAGCCTCAACAAACATGTTATAGAAGCAATGAAAGGGTCCCAAGCTGAAGAAGACAAATCGATTAAAACTGTGGCCTGGATTGTAATCATTGGAGACAGTTTGCATAATTTTATTGACGGAGTTTCAATTGGTGCTGGATTTACGCAAAGCTTCTCTACCGGAGTCATTTTATCGCTTGCCGTTATGTGTGAAGAGTTTCCGCATGAATTAGGTGCCTGCATAAGAATTGCATAATTTTGATAGGTACAGTTTTCAGTGAGGATAACTTTTTTTAAATCTTTTTTCAGGAGATTTCGCCATTCTAATTAATTCTGGATTCAGCGTAAAAAAGGCGATTTTATTCAACTTCTTGTCTGCTCTTACCTGCTACATGGGACTAGCGCTAGGTATTTTACTGGGCAAAATTGAATTTGAAAATCTAATTTTTGCTTTCGCTGCCGGAATATTTCTCTACGTGGCTCTTGCAGATATGGTAAGCAAAATATAAAACAGTCGTGCAACATCCGTTGGATACGCTTTAATGTTTACACGAGTTTCCGCTGTCACCTTCAACAGATTCCTGAAGTAACATCCCTTATCGACGAAGTCAGCGAGATTTCTCCAAAGCAGGCTTGGGTAGTTTTGGCAAATCACAATATTGGAATTCTACTCGGAGTCGTGATTCTTTATTTATTAGCTACATACAATCCTTGAGTCAAACATAATTTTTGTTATACTAAATACATACAACCTAAGAATTTACTGATAAAATTGTAGCCATTTAATTAAAACTTACCGTTTAACATATGCATGATACAAGCATCGTAAAACATTTTGAGTGTGTTCTTAATTGTCATGTAAGGTAAGCTAGTTTTATTTTATTGAGCGGATTTATTATGTGCATCTACAAAAACTCACAACCGCTAAATAAGGAACTGCCAGATAAGAACCTCAAGCTAGAACTATAATTGTTCCTAGTAAAATGCAGGGCATTTTCCGATTGCTCATAACAGGGTTGATCATTTAAATCTGTCGACGAGTTACAGTTAATTTGCTAACTGCATTAGTAGCAACTTCTTGTAGCAGCTTGGTGTGATAAGATTAGAGATAAATATTGGCGCTTATCCTGCAACGGGGCCACAGGTCCCGGAAACTAAAATAATTGCGTAAATACATCATTTTTGACTCACACTCCCGAAACCGGGCCCTGGCCACGCTAGTGGATACACTAAATCATATAGAACGAGCTCGTGGACTTATTCGATAAAGATGCTAGAACAGTATTCTGGAGACTATTTAGCTATTGAGATCAACATTATGTATCTATTCTATGTTTATTTAAAGAAAAGCCTATAGTCATAAGTAATGAAAGTGTTAATAATTGGCTCAACGTCAGTATTTCTAGTTTTTTTTATAAATATGATACAAGAGCATGTTACCTATCGCCCTGTGCTGTTGCTATTCAGTAAATGTAAATCAACCGAGAAACCGTAAACCACCACCGGAAGGAAATCAAACCAATGAGCCCCGGTCGTCGGCTATAGGTTATATCAACTCATATAAGATGCATGATGCATTATGTTAAAATTTAGTTGTATATTTCACTGTTTACTGGTTATTCTAATAATTGGTTGTAGTCTGTACACAGACTTGCAACAATTAAAACATTTTATATATTATTCCGTACATATGGACAGAAGCAAAAGTTTGAAAATTTCGTTATTGGGAGACAAAAATGTGGGGAAGACTGAGCTACTACACTGTTATCTTGAGCATTGTTTTAGCAAATTTGATTCTGGACGAACGCATGAGGAGTAAGTAAAACTATTTGAAATTCCTCCATAACGTCCTCCAAAAGGGTGCAAACAAACCCGGATTTCTTCAGCTAATCTGCAGCCTTTATAGTCCACCGAAGAAACAATTTGAAGGTGTACGTGTATGGTAACTGGTAACGGCATAAATATTTTTGCATTGAATAACGGAATGATAATGGTTCTCATCTCAAGTGCGACTACAACAGCGGAGCACTTTATACGAATGGGAAATAGGTTTTCCATCGCCCGTTGGCTGCCTGAAACATTTACCTTTCAAATGTTCTTTGGTGCACTATAAAGGCTGCTCTCATTACATTATATTTAATTAAAAATATTTCGATATCGTAGGATTGAAAATCACTATATTAAGAACACTACGGTAGACGGAATACACTACAAATTATCTCTATGGGACGCCAGTAGTAACCAAGAATACAAAACAATCAAGACACAAGTATATCCATTCGTAAGAAATTAATAAATTTTGAATTCAAACAAACTAACCTTTTCTTATTTCATTTTTTACTGGACAACAACTATTTATATTAACAACTAATATTTTAAATTGATCTGTAGACCGACTGCTTCATTGTTTGCTACGCCCTTAATAACGCCCAATCATTTGCTAGTATTTACACCAAATGGTTACCAGAAATAAAGCGGCACTGTCCGTCGGCGAGGACGATCATCGTAGGTAAGTCATGTTTGAGAGATAAAAATATGATACTTCTATGAAATTTATAATAAAGATTAGCATTTTCAGCTCGTATTTTTTGATGAAATAATATAGGAACAAAAGTGGACTTAAAGAATAGCTATGGTGCTACACGTGTCACAGACCTTAGTTTAGAGAAGCTACGAATACGCGAAAGAATTGATGCTATTTTAGAATGCTCCGCCAGAACAGTAGAAGGAGTGAGTCAAGTTTTCAAGGAGGCTATTCGCTCAGCTCACAAGAAAAAAGAAGCTCAACAGTGCTGTATTACATAAAACAAGGAACACACACAATAATTTATATCATTTATCTAAAAATCTCAGACTACTATGTTTTAAAAGAAATACCAGGCTACCCTGCCCTCAAAAAGTTAAGAATATAAACATATTCTGCTATTTTAGAGTGTAGAAGCTTTGACTTCCTAATCGGCAAGATGAATTATATATAAAACGCAAAGATTACCACTTGTAAAGTTTATTGAGTGTATAACATTTGATATCTACTTGAATACGAATTTCGTTCCAGTTCCAGGAAACAAAATTGTAAACCTTGCTCGGTAACCTTAAGGATAGCGTGTCAAGCTTAACACCGCCTAGATACACTTGAATTATGGACTATCTCTTTGCATTATCTTGGTTGAGGATTCCCTTTTATCCGTTTGTTCCGGTTAAATGAACTTGAAAATCAGGTGAATACCAGAATATTTGATTTGTTAATCCCATTTATGTGAATCGAATTGCGTTTTGAATTGTACATTGCATCACATATATAAGTATGCATGCCTAATTTACGCCTACCACAGCGAATTCATGCTTTCATAGTGTCTACCCAAACAAATGTAAGTTAAATGTACCTGTGTCTGTCAAAAATATATTTATTGAGCTATACGGGGTTTGTAGAATAAATGCTAGTAAAATAGATGTTAATTTCTAATAATAATTAACAATATTTACACGGTAAACCTACTAGGATAAATTAAATATTGCGGTAATTAGTGGTTGTTTTTGAGTAACGCCACCACTGGGTTGGCAAGCTCCGGGATTGCGAAATCCGTTTTAACTACATGAGGGATTACTGCATCTGATTTTTCAATAGCTGACGGGATGTTCCCATCGATTCTGACTTTGATCAATAGACGTCCTCGATTTACTGGACTAAAATTTCGTTCTACTTTACCGCTGCTAACAAGAGCAGAACTGACAATTTCCCCGAGGGAAAGCTCAACCACCCCAATATGGTCATCAAACCACAAGTCTTCATCGTACAGCTCAAACTTTGCTACCTGGATTCATTAACGTGTAGGTAGTAATAAGTTTAGAAACGCATTATATTTTGTGAACAATGAATACCGATTAGAGTTCACGCGTCAGAGAAAGCTTACCTGCTGATTTCCACCCGTAAAGTCAAATGAAAAAACTTGTGGCCAGTCTATAGAGAAACAAAGCATGTTTATTTTTTAATAAAACATGCAATTTACTGCATTTCATCAAATCAATCTAAAAAAAAGTTTTACCTGGATTTGGATTGTCTTCAGAAACTGTTGTTTGACCGTAACTGATGTAGTTTTGACTAGAATCAAATCGATAGTAGACTTTGACGTAAGGCTCAGTGTCTCCCCATATTATATCGTGTGATGGAATGTCTCTGTAAATCAAATCAACGCTAGATTTGGATATGAATTTATTGTGGTCAATATGAGCTCCCTAGTAACAGTCATTTCTTTTTTCATAAAAAAAAACATTCCAATCTAGCCTAAGGTTCTTGAAAATTAGACTGATTCACTGAAATTAAATCAAGGATTTCAATGGTGCAAAAGGATTTACATATAACGCGTTATTTAAAAAACCTACCTTCCGGATAACACAATATCCACACGCATGCCACAGTGCACGAGGCTGAAAAAAGCAGTCAAAACCACAGCTGTAATTTTGGAACTCATGTTGGAATTTTATAAAGACGGTTAAAAGATGACCCGCAGACAGCACGAATTTGCTAATGAATTCGACTCGTTCTGAATCAATTAAATGAGTTTCCGCTATTTTATTACTTGAACCTTTCAATGCCAGTGCTATCGCGGATGGATTTTGATAAGTTGATCCGGAAGTTTATTTATTAATAAAAGTTATAATGGCATGACATACGTATTGGAAATACCACGCAAAGTCCCTGTATAAATTTTATGCAAGCACCTGCATCAAATCCTAGTCAACAAATTTGATAGCATTGTTAACAGCTTATATTTTGTTTATTTGATTTACTATGGATAAAATATTATTTGAAAAATAGCTGAACTTGTACAGGCGGGCTTATCTTTGAAGTTCAGAAACCTCTTGAAACTCCCCTGCGTGCAAATTTTTGATGGGACTGATATCATTTAACCTAATTAACAAATGCTTGAAATCAAATGCTAAATTATTTATTACGTTGCAGAACGTCAGAAGATGTAAATTCTACTTATGCATATCAGCTGAGGCGTCACGCTACCACTTTAGGAATTTACGTCTCTTGAAATTGATGCTAGGGCCTCCGACACAACCTGATAACGCAATAACTGTGAGCTTGAGCTGCTTGAGCTTGGAGATTCAAATTCTAGACACTTTTAGAGTTTTGAATTTTTATTCAATCTAGTGCTTTATAGTACAAAATTTACTCCGGTGAGTACTGTGATAACGCTTCTACAGAATCTCATTTCTTTGATTTCTTACTCATCCTGTGTATCTCGGAGCTGGTAGCTTCCTGTCATGCTACTGAACAGTAACATTTCTCTGAACGTTCGTTAAACAACTATGAGCTAATCCTAATAAAGACTGGAATAGTAAAGTACAGATCTGATCTGATCTGTATACCTATAAAATTCGAAACTGGCATATTATGAGCCACTAAAATTTTCTTAAATATTGATTGGTTCAGCAATTTTTTTGCGTGATTAACCTTTTATTTTCAAACGAGTATACAAAATTCCAGTTCACACAAGCAATTCAAATCAAAATTATATTAGTGTTTATTAGTGAGCAAAGCCACAACTGGATTGATAGGATCGACAGCGCTTGGAATAACTCCGTCAATTCTGACTTTCATTAGGAGACTTCCCCGCTTTTCCGGAGCAAAATTTCGTTGAACCATTCCGGCGTTTGCAAGAGCTGAGCTCACAATTTCTCCAAGTGGAATTTCGACCAGTCCAATTGAGTCATCGAAAAACACGTCGTCGTCGTACATGTCGAACTTAGCGATCTAAAATAAATTAGGGATATTGTGGATCAAATTTTTGTAAAGATGCAGCCGAGCGAACGCAGTAATCCATCCACCTCCCAGTACAGTATCCAATTAAACTTACTTGAGTATTTCCACCGGTATAGTCGAAGGAAAATACTTGTGGCCAGTCTGAATTTAGTCAAATATTTAAATTAGAAATTATTGAAATTCCTATAATTAATAAACTCTGTTAGCCTAAAAATACCTGGATTTGGATTTCCCTTAGAAACTGTAGTTTGACCATAGCTAATATAGTTTTGACTATTATCAAACTTGTAGTAAACTTTGATATACGGCTCTGTTTCTCCCCAGATTATGTCATTTGATGGAATGTCCCTATTAAAAACGAAGAGAAATTTAGAAAAAAAGAATCCTGCCAGAAATATATTATTTGCTGTGATTCTAACCTTCCTGACAAGACTATGTCAATACGCTGCCCGCAATGAGCCGCGCTAATCATAGCTGCGATCAACAGAAGAGTCAGTTTGGAAGTCATTGTTCTACTGTTTCGAGAAAAACAAGACGGAAGTATGTATCTACTGATGGGAAGAATAAATAGAGCTGCTGGTTCAAGGCGCAGATTTACCTTTATATTTACTCTTGGCATCGATCGTGTTGTTTAAATTAAAACACATGATCAGATACTTGAGAGATAATAGTAATAAAAGCTTTGCGACGAGTACCAAATTATCAAGGGAACTGCCATTGAGACCTGGCGTAATCACAAATTAAATTATTAACATTCGAGAAAATGCCAATACTTTACACGCTGTTATAATCTGTATTGGCTCTTGACTGTGACATTCAAAGCATTATCAGGGAAAACACTATTTGCATAATATTCCTGATTCTGACTACTTAGTAATGAAATAATGCTGTGAATTTTAAACAACTGCGTACCTTAATTGGTACTGAAATGCGGCACATCAAATAAATGCGAATGGGAATTTACGCCTATAAAACATGGGGAATACCATAACTAGATTCAATTTCGAGCTCATCAATTTAGTCATAAATTATATTAAACAGGTCTTCGGACTCTTGTCGAGCGCAGTATAGGCCGAAACGCCTCATGCGAAATTTCGCAGCTAACACTATATACTATATTCAGTGAGACCGGCTAGATCGCCCTTTATTGGCATTCTAGTGAAATAAATCATTTAAAAAATATGATACAGTGGACAGGACAGTGGATGAAATTGCATTGGATTGGTAGTGGCCAAGAAAAACTGAGCTATGGCTCTATGAAACCTGTAAAAGCGAAAATTTATACTGTCTCAAATGCAAGAATTCGTCCATATGATTCATATCTTCTGATTCAGCTGCGTATTAATCTGCATGCTGATACTGTAACTTTTTACAGGTTGAGAAATTGTTGACTGGAGCATAGAACATTTTTATTTTAGGAAGATCCTAATTTTGCGTTAACTGGTCTCTTTATGTTATGCGTTTCATTTTGTATTAATTTGCTTGAATTTTCTATGCATTCTATCGCTGGGATATTTACGTAATCGGACATCGGACTAGGACAAAAGAGGAGAGGCAAGTTTTTGCTAATAGCCTTTGCTTAATTTTCAGCTTCACAGATAAACCAGATTCGGAAATTTAAAAAAAAATATCGTAGATTTTCGTCAAATTTTAACTCAACCAAAATATGAATTCGAATTATCGTGATTCAAAATCGAAGAAAAAAATGAACTTAACCGAATCTAATTCTCTTTTGCCCCCAATATGATCAACGAACGACGGATGCTAACAACTAAATAGCATAGACTACTCTAAGAGTACTTATATTTAGCATTGCCTTTGGAAAAAATCAATTTAGTAGAAACAGAGAGATATTACATGAAATGATCCTGGTTCAGTATAGAAAGTTGATTTTGATCGATAGAATGTCCTTGCATTCCTAGGTTTTCGTCTTTATTAAACCCGAGACTTATATGGCCTCGTCGTCATTCAATTCCTCGACCAAAGACAAGTCTTTTGCCGGGTACGATATCATTTCCCGGTAAGTGAGCCTCTGCTCAGCTCCCCGCTTCCTTGTTCAGTCGACTCCAGCCATTCATTTCCTTTTCCTCGTTAAAGAATGACAAGGCAGAGCTTCATAAGCCACAAAGTAAAACTTAACCACTAGAAGCTTCCATACAATATGCCTAGTTCTAGTTATATATTGTGAGCATCAGGTAACCTGTCACTTCGCTTCCGGCTCGGCTATGCAGTATAACATTTAGAGCCTCTGGACGCTACGGTATCAACTGTAATGAGTATTTAAAAATGGACGAAGCTAACGTCTGCTAATTTTTTCAATTGCAAAAATTAGCGTCACTTGAAATCATTATGCCGATTGCCGATTTTAAAATTCGGTGGAATATGGAATGCTGATAGCAATCATTGGAGAAAAAGTACCTTCAAACGGATCAGGGAGGGAGAGGAGATGGTTTGGGATTAAAAACCAAGGCTCCTCCGGTTTCCGTGCACGTGCTCGCTGGGCGAAGGGCAAAAAATGCCAGGCCTCTATTTATGCATTTTCAGAGTAGCCGTCGTTGAAAATGCACTCACGATTGGATGCGCCAAGTCGCCAAGCACAAAAGTCCTGCAGTATTTCGCAATAAAATGACGACTTACTTAATCGAAATTAAATCGAATCGCTGAGCTGAAAACAAGTGAACTTCTTTTTAAATTTATAATTATTTTCGAATATTATACGCTACCACGTAAGTAATTTTTCATAATAAATACTTCAATAATTTATCCGGAATGATCTCGCAATTACAACTTAAAATAGCAGCTTCCTATTGTACTGGCTTTTATCGAGGAATGACTTCCTGCATTACCAGTGGAATAGGAAGAAAGGATATTGGGACTAATTGCTCGGCTTAAGATTAAATAACCGACGGCCGGAGATGAGAGGGAAAGGATGTTGAGGATTTAGAACAAGGATTAAGAATTATAAAAATTGTGGTCACCCCTAACCAGGAAGAGCTCGCGTCCTTTCCCTTGTCACCGTAGCTCTCGCTCTTCAGTCAATGGAATAAGCTTCTACTCTAGGAAATGAATGCAAAAGTGATCTGTGACATACGCCATAAAATGACATGAATTGACATCATGCCTCAATCGTGAATTACTTCTTACTGTTAATAGAAACCGCAGGAAAAGCGCAAGCGGATTAGTTCAATTCAAGCCATGTCGTCAGTGACAATCGGCATCATCATCATTATGAGTGATTAAGTAATTGTTAAAGGATTTTTGATGTTCTTTTTCTGTTCAGTTTTCGAATATACAAGGGTCTGTTGTGCAATATGCAGTGCAGCAGCGTGTACGCTCTATTGTTTGGTTCATCTACCAAACTAAAAATCGCAATAGATCCGAAATATATATCCCTCAAAACTATATTGTCTTGATTAACTCGCAATACTTGTGATTCCGATGCTTCTTAATGGCAGTACTGATAGGAACTGAAGAACTAAAGCTCTGAGCATGCGTCATAACGCTCTAATTCTAAAAGATTATCTCTGACAAGTACTGCAAATTTTATGATTTTACTTTTTTTATGTCCAACATTCTATTATCTCTTCCACGCAATTCCAGCAATAATGAATTTACTCATTTTCAAAATAAATCACAACTGTATGTCACGAAATTCCCAATCTTTCTCTCTTGTTAAGGTAAATTGGCCGTAAAAATATGCCAAAAAAATTTAAAACCAATAATTTCGTCACACATGGTTCATAAATACTCGTAACATAGAAGCGTCCCGGCCAACTGGCAGGAAGAATGCTTTGGTAGGCTCGCAGCTCACCTGTCTCTCCCCCAATTTGGGGTCTACAGAGCTCAAATTTCAGTTCAAATCCTTTTCTCATCAGCCCATCGACTGTTCAGCATTCAAGTATACCCAGAAAACGAAACACGGTAACGTGAATTACTCACAGTAGCTATACACAATGTTCCATATTGGAACAGAAGAGCAGTGAAATTACGAAATGTTACATTACAGATTAACTGGAGAGGATGACGTTTATTGGTTTGACAGTTGACATCCACCGGTGTTCAAGTCCTTCCGACTTACATTTACATCCTGTCTCCTCATTATTTTTCCAATCTGTCACTTTGGGTCAACAAGTCAGAAAATTAGCTGACCCATGAAGTTACCCTTACTTTAGCTATCGCTGTTAAAATTTCAAGGTCCCTGTTTGTAAATGTTAAAGTTTTTTTGTACACGACAAACAAATAAAAAATTTAAAATTAGACTAAAATTTTAGACTCCGTCCTTCACTAATAGACATTATTAAAGGTCAAGACTATCAACTGATTATATTTTCGGGGTGACCTCTAAGGTCAGGTCAGATCAGGACAGAGCTCAACGGGTTGCTTGAAGGAAATGGTAGTTTTTGGAGTTTCAATAGGGCACACTTGGCGACTAGATTACCGCACTGGCATTGGAATTGACCTTTGACCTCATGAGAGGTCTCCAGTGGTAAAAATTTGGATAATACGGCATTCGACCTGCTAATGGAGCCTGATTAACATTTAGACACTGGCTTTGACCTCTCCTGGGTACCTAGAGGTCGATGCCAGTAGTTGTAGGCTACAGGCTACAATGATGCTTGTGAGAATAAAAGGCAGAAATTTTTAATTGCAATCGCAACTTCTAAAGGTCATGTTAAGCAAACAATAGGTAGGAGATGTTATACTTTAAAAGTCTCGATACAATTATTTGAAACGTGAACGTCCAAACACGTATTCCATAGAAAATTTGCAATTTCCATTGAAACAAGATTTATCATTGATCATGTAGTACTATTGTTCAAAAAGCTTTCCCTTTTCAATTTTCAATGTTTGAATCACTCCGTGTGTAACAAGTACCGGTTCAATAGCGTACAATCTAAAATCGAATTACGAACTCGTGTGGGTAGAATAGAATTCAGGGAATGGGTCTCACACCCTTTTGTCCTCCTCAGCAGGTAGTCATAGTTCTCAATCAGAAGTGTCAATACAGGTGCGAGATGTGGGGTTCAGATTGTGATACACCTGATTTAACCGCTTGATAATACCCGAACCGAAACCAGAACGTACACGCATTGTACATATAAACCACAAACTATATTTGCTTTTATTTCAGTGATTCGGAGGAGTAGAATGAAAAGAAAGTTTTACTAATTCAGTTATATGTAATAATTTTTACGGTTATGTAAACTACGACCATAATAATTTTGATTAAATTTTTGCATAAAATAATTTTTTTATAAAAATCAAATGCTGCATTTACTGCGTTCACGTTCATTAAATTGCTCAATATGTAAACGTAAAAGTATATGTATATTTTAGGAGCATTATTCATTTAACTTATGTTTTAAATCTAGCTTGATTTAAACTTACTTCTGCCGATCTAAACTGCAATAATAAGAGGTTGAAACTGGACCAAAGGTTTAGCTAATTTTCGTTCAAATCCCATTTTTCTCTTCTAATTTAGTTTATATATTTTTTTAGTTAAATAAAGAGTAAAATAATATAATTTCGCATATTAAAAAAATAAGCAATTTCCTAGTAAGATTATTCCCTTGTTCTACGCTGTACCGAGTTACAGTACAGACCACAGACGTCTACTTTTCTTAAATGCTTCTTCAGGTTAGACGGTAACTTAATCCCGTCAAATTAAGCATGAAGCCGCTCATAACTCTTGCTGGGTATAGTGATAAAAATATTGAGTAGGTCTTGGATTTTGATAGCTTTTTGTCAGTCTCCTGGAGCCCTTCAATCCTTTCACTCTGCTGAGTTGATGGGGCTAGGCAGATCTGGAACAAGATGTCATAGGTGACGAAACAATGAGGCCGCTTCCTTTTCAAAAGTTAATTCATTAGTGTCCTGTGGGCGGATTAGCTATGAAAGGTATCAATTTCTTCGTTCACTCATCTTCAGATCGGGTGTCGAGAAAGTCTTTTTCTCCTTACAACTTAAAAGCTACTTCCGTACGTATTCCGTAACTCGATCTAATCAATGTAATCTTGGTCCGTTTGATCAGGAGTCCTTAAGGCCGTAAGCGTTATTCAATGTACTTGATGTTTATATGTGGTAGCAACGTAAACTGACAAAAATTCCGATTAAATATCAGAGCCTTTTGCTTTAGGTTCAGCATTATTGTTTAACCAGGCTTGAAACCGGCTTTGAGAAATTGTGAAAACTAGAGACTTGCTTGCTTAGACTCTTGCATAGTGGGGCACGCTAAGACTCTATATTTTCTAACACGAAACAAACTTATGTTACTTTTCACAGCTGATTTAAATAAAAAATTTACAGAATATTTATGATTTATCATTCGAAAGCAACGTAAGTAATTAATATTATCAAAATTGGCTGGAAATATTTGCCAAAGGTGAAAGCCTTGGCCGCATCATATTTATAATTTTCAGCAATAATTTATTTCCTGAAACCTACGACAACATTTGGCTTTACTTTCTTCCATACATTTACTATCACCGCGTCTTGATAGCAGGAATTGGAAAAAAGACGAGCATGTCAATAAGCTCAGTCAAGCATTGCTTATTCCGGAATATTGGTTCCTATAAACTTAAGTTAGGATCGAGTTACAAATTACAAGCTACAAATTGAGACTCTATTTTCCGTTTACTACCTAACCCGGCCGAAGCTGGATATTGACAAACTACCGGTGCTTAAGCCCAGCCCAGTGTCAACGCGGTGAAGCATATACAGAAAGGGCGCAGTGAAAAAAAAGTAAAAAGGGTAACTTTTGATCCTATTATGATCGCTACCTATGAATTAGATAATAGTTCACCTCGCTTCGTGTGCATTGGATGCGTCTCTGCTGGAACACATGAGGAAGATACATGGAAGTAAGTATAACCCGGGCCTGTCATACAAAAGTGTGGTAAACGGGCTTTTACACCATTTTTCAACCTGGAAGTCCCCGAAAATGAAAATGGGTGGGCCAATCCGGCTGTGGACATATTATTACTTAACGATTCCAAGTTAAAACAAAACCCTGGGTCTGTTCCTCACTGTTAGGTGGTAGAAACTTATTGAGAAAGTTCGGTGCCCATTTGGGGCTTCATTTTTAGAACAATAGCTTTAGCGGAGTATGCAATTAGTTCTTTTCGGCGTAAGTGCCGGGCCAGGCTAGGTTAATCTTAATCAAGGCGATAAATATAATATTAGCACTCCGTTAACTACAGTACTGACTATTATTAAGCAACTTGTGATCGTGAGGGTGCCACTTGCACAGATTTCATTACTCGGTTCGAATTTCATCTATTTATTCGAATTACTTTTGACTATTATTCTGGAGACGTTATAGCACACATAGAAGTACGGAGTAAGATTCAAAAGGAAGAAGATTCTCACGAAGATGCAGTTTTTATTTCGCAAATATATATTTTATTGTCTTGTCCCATTCTAATAGCGAAGTTTGATTTGCAACAGATAATGGTGACGAATTCAGTGACACTTCCAAGATTCAGACTTGATGTTGGCTCTGTTTAGTGAAAATAGTGAAGTGTGTAACTGTTACGTTTCCAAGAAATCAAAAATTTACAGCAACAAATTTAATATCGAGTACTAGCTCAGTTGGAAAACACGTAAGTGACCACCAGGTTTATGCCGATCTACACGAGATTTCAAAGACTACCGTATTGGTCCGAATATTGGTCCTTGCCATTATTTTTTCAAAGCCTAATTCTGGCCGAAAAATGTTGCAATATTGGCCCAGTGGGCAATTAAATATGCATGGGCTATTATTATTTCAAATCAGAAAATTAGTAAGATTCTGACAAATTAAAATTTAAGGAATTAGGAGAAAATGGAGCCTGTTCTCTAATGCCTAATTTGTCTATTTTCCTAAGTTTAAACCTACGTTGTCTGTTCATCAGAACGAATGGCCTTAGCTAGGTACTTTCCATACTGGAAGTAGTCAGTATTACGCTAATTCGGGCTCTGTCATGACAGTGGTGTCCAGGCTCACTTCTTTTTTTTTAAAGTTAAGTCAAGTAGTCATGACAATATGGATCCAATGAATTTACGCGATGGAATTTCGTGGTTGGATTCGGCGTTTTTCGACAAAAGCATGGTTCTTAAACGTAGTACTTTCTTCTGCATTTCAAAAATTTCTCTTTCGACTATCCATGATAAAATTCAACTATGTAATGACTACAGCTTATTGCGGTTTCAAAGGTTTCAAAGGTTTTTTAAACACACTATTTAGGAAGGGTTACTATTTATGTCCCATAGGCTACTATATATGTATGGGTCATTATTGTTTCGAATACCTACCGTACAAGGTTGTATATGTAGGTGCAAATTCTAGAAAGAAAGTACAATATATATACCGTGAGGCAGTTTTTAAGCAATTCTTAAATGCAAAAATTACAACGTAACTAAGAGCTATCAAATCACACCAAACATAATAGCTATAATATTCATTTTTCTGATGCATGCGCCAATAACTCCTCATTTAAATACTTTCGATAAGCTATGCCAATCGATAGCTAATTTAAAATCTTAAACTACAATGCATGCACTAACATTTGCATATTTTTTGACGTAAAATGTAAAGATTGGGACCATCGTCAAATAGGAAATTAAGGGGTATGTATTAGGTCTTTAGGACGCGCGCTTTTGATACTGCCTTCAAGCTGGGAACACAATTATATACGGTTTAGAAAAAATTAGTCACCCGGAGAGTTTTTAGCATTCGATGCGGCTCTATAATATTTTTAACATCAAGTTCAGATATACATTCAAAATTTAAAAACCATTACAAATTTTCAAAATAAAGACAACTTTTAAAGCTGAAAAATCTAGGGCTAGAAATATCTACATAGGTACTACAGTTTTGTAGGCAAGGTTCCCTTATGTTTCTCTGAACAAGCTATGGTTATGCTATAAAATAATTAAACGTTATAATAAAATAGAGTAAAACAATAAACAATATCGTGGCCGAGAAATGTAAAAAAAATGTTATAAATAGATTTTTATTCCCGTAATTAAATACTGCAATTGCCCTCAAAACAAATTAAATTTGATCCATGGATATTTGCTCGATTCTGAATCTTTCGCCCGCAACAAATGCACTGCTAATTTTTAAGATTAAAAAAGCTTTTGAGAATTTACAAAGCGTCAATGCATTGAGACGAAGACAAATGCATGACTTTCAAATTGGGTTAAAATTGCTAAACTAATGTACTTATCGTGTTGGGATTAATGATTCCTAGTTGGATCAGTTCGCTCTCCAATTTCAAGATTAAAGAATTCATATTAATTATTCGTAGCCTAAAAAATACAATCGTCGCAGAAATGAGCATATTTAATTAGCTTTTACCTCCACAGGGCTCAACCGCACAGTCTAAATCGCATACGAAACACGGAAAATTATCCAAATTACCTTATTCATTAACTGGCGAAGCTAAATTAAAGCTTTACTCTCGAATGTACACCGTGAAATTCTCGAGTTTGCTGACATCTCGTTTAATCGAGAAATTTCAAAAATGAGGCTTTCAAAACTGTTGCCACGAAATTTAGCAAAACTAGTTAAATCCTAATTTGCAAGCTTAGTTTTTATTCTCTAGCATAGTTAATAACTTCGAAAATATATAGGCAGCAATTTAGTCAGTCAAAGATTAAAAGCTTCCTATACGACGGGCGTTTTGTTTTTCAGTTACAATTTTTGCAATTTACAAATATTCCGTGCTTAAAAATAAACCCAGCCTATCATTTAAAAAATGTTTTACGGTTGACGCTTAGTATTCATATTACAGCAGTGTTCAGCTTGACGAATTTTTTTAAGCTTCGGTGGCTCAGAGCTCCGAATCGGTTCGTACAGAGCTGACGCGATGGCTTTTGAGGAAAAGGCCTTGCTTCTGTGGAAAGGGGAGTCTTCCTAGGCCCAACTTCCAACCAATGGGAGAATTTTACTTCACGGGAGTCTCCCGAAAGCTTTATTAGCTTCGAGTTCAAAGTCTGTAGGTAGAGAGACGCTGTTACCCATGCATACACAAACTTGCAACTCAGGAGTCTTTTCTGGACTGAGCCGGTGATATAGGATACCGGGTATTTCCCGTGCCTCTGCGAAGCGGGCATTATTGGGTCGATATTTCATTATTTATCCAGAACTCAGACTTTCCATTATTCCTGGAAACTCAGGAGTTGCTGAATCGGTTTACAGTACACAAAATACAGAGCCTTGCTCTGAAACATGATACGCTTAAGAAAATAGCCGGATTATATATTCAAGATTCACGACGACAGCAAAGCCCTGAGCTCTTCAAAGTATAGGGTACATTTAGTGGGATTGACCATTGACGCGTGTCAGTTTTAATGTTCGAGGTTGGAT
Source organism: Ceratophysella communis (assembly GCA_009869905.1). Classification (NCBI taxonomy): domain Eukaryota; kingdom Metazoa; phylum Arthropoda; class Collembola; order Poduromorpha; family Hypogastruridae; genus Ceratophysella; species Ceratophysella communis. The sequence goes on along the minus strand of VNWX01000422.1, from coordinate 3,544 downwards.
TTGTTAAAGTCATAGTCATAACTTAATATGCAGTCTAGTCTATAAACAATAAACCAGAGTATCCGGACCAAATATTCTGCACAATAATTCGGCATCTCGTGAAACATAACGTAATGGCAAAAATAGCTAATGATGCTTGTAGCAAGTCGTTTTAAACTTTTTGAATACAAAGAATTTCTAGTCAAATACCACAATCAAAGCCCACCTATTTGAATAGACTTGAAACGCACCTGAATAGGCCTAAAAAAATGATTGGGGACCTCGTGAAAACCGAGGTCAATTTTCGAAAGGCTAGTCATTTCAGAAGTTTTACAGCTATTCACCAATCGATTCGATGTATCATTCGTGCCCGACATATAATTCTGGCTGTAGCTCGTAGCTGACTTCAAAACTCAAGTTCCAAAGGTTAATGAATTGTAATAATTAGGGTATTTGATGGGTCGCGTAATGCAATTTTTGCAATTATTTTGTCTGGAATGAAATTGCTTGGTTATCTGCCTTCTATTTTCGGTATGCTTATGCCTCCACCACCCTGTAAGTTTATACAGCACTGCAAGTATCGCTCACACAAAATAGGAGCGATTTGATGTGCGGGCGGATTCGTAACTTTGCTCAAATCTCCATCTGAAGCTCTGAGCAGAATCTCTCATTGAGTGAGAAGCCAGAGAAAGTCGCTCTCCTGATTTGTGAGCAAAGGAAAGGGAAATTGAATTTTGAGGAAAGTAATATTACAACTTTTGGTTTGGGCTTTAGCCCCTCTTCAATAGAAACTCATTCCCTTTTGTCATCGACTGCATCCACAGTTCTCTTCTATAGTCTCAGCTCAGAAAGACTTCCAAATATAAAGCGGCTTTCACTTCAGTGTAGGGCGCGTGGGCTTCGCTCAGGGCTACGCAATGAAGTCTATGTACTGTGCAAGTACTTCATATGATCAACCACTTACGAATATGCTATTTCACCGTGCTTCTATGCAAAATTTTCTACTCGTTGTATTCAAGAAAATAATATTTTTTAAATTAAGAAAATTCGATATAGCTGAACAATTCATAGAAAATAGCTCCCGAGATTCGTTCATGTCGTATTTTGTTGAACTGAAATTTTAACTTTAGGGGTTGGGTATACTATAGAGGCATAAACCTATAGAAGGCAGATATGTGTGTGCGTCACTCACTATTCTGCAATTAAGTATGATTAATACATCTAATAAATAGTAATCCATTGAAAGCTTCCAGCTATAAAATAAAGCGAGCATGTAATTTTTCGTCAGAAATGTAAAAACCAGAATTTCCTACCGGTACTTAACTGGATAACATTCTTCAGGGCTCAGGTCGTCAGTACAATAATTTGTAATCGTTTAAACTTGCGAATTCGTTAGAATATGTTTCAAAGTCCAGTTCTGCTTATTTTTGAGTCAGGATTCAGAACGGGACTCAAAACATCTAGAAAACTCTGAAAATCCATGTATACCACAGTTTTAGCGCATTTTTTCAGCCAATTCAGATTACCATTGTTATTAGATCTGGAAATGCTGGCCATTAATTGCATTTACAATACAGGATTCGAAATTAAATTTAATTCACAGTTTGGAGCAGGAACTACCATCAAACATGAAATAGGCCACTTTCAGATAGTAGCATTTTATAATTAGCAGCCAGAGCAGAGAGTGATTGTTTAATTAACGTGCTTTCTTTCTTCTATTGTACTAAAGTGAAGCCCCTGGACATCTCTTTGCTCAAATGACATTAGTCTACCTACGTTCTCTAATTAATTTGGCATGAAAGGGAGATGAATGAAGGGTTTGTGGACTATATACTCCCTGCACTCCTAGCAATGAAATATATATATTTTTGTAACGGGACTTACATGTCAATTTTCTTCTCATCTTGCGCAGAGATTTAGAAGGCGGAATCGAGAAATTCGGGAAACACTGATTTTTTTCGAGAGAGAGAAGAGAGACCAGGATGGAAACCCTGTTTTCAGCCGACAGTCCCATTTGGACATGTGGAGAGCTCAACTCGCCCACTTCCGAGGAAATCTTCAGTACGACGTCCAACATGACGGGTTTCACGCTTTCACCGCTCGAGCTCGAGCCGTTGCCAAGCATCTTCACGCCCATCAACAGTTACAAGTGAGCGATTGCTAAATACAACGATTTTCAGCAAAGCTCCTATTCAAATTTGCTTGCTCTCGCCCTTCAACTTTACTACACTAAATTAACCCTTTCGTAGTTTAGTGTACTTACCAGTATCTGTAGTGTGTTGGATCTTGGAATGAACCTTCTCCTTTGAAATGTACTCAAGAAGTTACCAGGAACAAAGGAACATTTATGAACAATTTAAAATTATTGACAGGTATTGTCGTACAACGAATTAAATTATTCTCTGTGTGCTTCGGCAATGTTTTCTGCATGTTATTTGTTCAGTTTGTCTATTGGGCAGCACACATTTTGAAGAATTATTCAGGGTTAATATCGTTCCATATGACTTCTATAACACGATATGAAATTATAACAGTATTGCATCTTATTTAGTCAAGGTCAAAGCTTCTACTAGGCCATAAGCTTGCAGTACAAAGTCCGCATTATTTGTTGACAAGTTGTATAATTCAGCAATGGTTTGAAATTAAAGTATCTTTTCCGCACAGATAAAAATTTATAAAATATTTAATTGGCCGAAGCCGTGCAAAAATCTGTAATACGGCAAGCTTTCCTGCTGAAATATTAGTCTTTAATTAAAGAAACATTCGACTGTCCTTCAGTATTCGACGAACACAAAATCGCCCCTTAAAAAGTTTTAAAATTAAAATCTAGCCGACTAATGCTGTGATGAATGAATTTATGTTTAGCAAAACGTCAGGTTAATTTGATTCTAGGAAGGATTAATTTAAATAATTGCTAGAGCTAAAATTTTCACACATAAATCCAACCTATGGAATATTACTTGCTTTATGGTCTTAAATCTAATTTTCTGTAGAATCAGTGTTTGTGTAACGAATAATGCAAAATGCCTGTCATTAAGATCGTTGCTTTATTGCTTTGCATTTTAGAATAAGCATCTGTTTTGTGGCCATGAACTTGCACAGTTGAGTACTTTTTTGTGAAAATGATTATGACTCATAATCACAATTATAGATTTAAACTGTCAATTTTTGCATCCATAAATTAATCTCGCAGAATCCTGAACTCGCTTCTGTACCCTTGTAAGTCTGCTTGCTTTAGCACATGCGATTTAGCAGTGTCATTTTTAATGACAGCTCTAACCTTGACTAGGAAGAGCTTGTGCTAGTTTGTGCTTCCTGAGTTTATCTTACCTTTTATTGATGCATTAGAGATCAGTGTGTAAAACGTTTTATTCGATAATTGTGTCAATTTAGGGAGAACCAACTGTTCCGGGATAAGAACGACATTTCAGACGTTCTGTTTTCCTTAAAATCGTCACCCCAGGTCGGTGCGACTGTCGGATCCGGTCAAATGTCACCTATGTCTTATCCCAATTCCTACTCTCAATCCCAACAGGTGACTTTAATTAAATTACTATCTTGAATC